>JAKGSA010000448.1:291553-426735 GCA_033558755.1 Philaethria dido | reverse complement strand
TTTTTTTTTTTTTTTTTTTTTTATATTCGTCAATGGTTTACAATTCTTTATTATTGGCAATGATACCTTTGAAACAGACTGGAGCGAGCATTTCATTCCCAAGGTGTGTTATCATTTATAAAATCTCTAATTAGGTAATAACCTTTAAAACACAAACGTCTTTTTACAATTTTTTTAAATTGTAAAATGGAAAGTTCTCGGACGTTTTCTGGGATCCTATTGTAAAAGTATACACATATCATATCATATCATAAAACTAAGATCAAAATATTAAAAAGCAATCTACTTTCATAATTATATACTAAATCCTAAATTTTAGATCTGTAAAGATTAAAACTAAAAAAAATAATTAAACAGCCCTACCAGTACTAAAATAAAAAAAATAATTATACCTCTTTAGAGCGGAACTGCCTTGGAGCGGAAAGGTTCTTGCCATCGTTGTTACCAAGATGATTGTAGCTCACGATGGACACTGGCTTCAAACCTGACGTATTAAATAAATAAATATATTGTTAGAAACCATAATCTATAGGGGTATATAAAGACGAACGAAATTACCTTAACGCAACATGTTGTGGGTTCGATTCCCAATCCAGGAAATGTAAAATTTAGTATTTTCATTTCTTGGGTTTGGTAATAAGGCAAAGCGCGGCGTTGATTTCCGCCACTCAACACGCAATGCCTCAATTCGTCGGAAAGTGGGGAACGGAATTGTTGAAAGAGAATGGAGTGTCTTAACACTAGGTTCTCTGGGTCCCTCTGCCTACCCTGCTATGTGCGGGTTTTTTTTAACTTTACGCTGTAACCCGCATATAGCAGCGGGTCCTATAGGAGTAAGGAAAAGTACAAAAAAGTTGTTTCTTGCTTTTTCGCACATAGCAAGCAAATGAGAACATAGTTGTCAAAACACTCCGTACTCTTACGCCCAAATTATACACATTGCGTGTTCGTTTCCGTAAGATAAATCTTACTAGGATGAGGAAATGTGAACATTCGTCCAATGGATCGACCCAAATACATCGTTTACAGTCCGACATTGCCGCCTCTATAGATAAAAAATTAAAAAAAAAAACATTTTATAAATAAATTTTTTTTCGATTGTACTGTTTAATCATTTTCTCGAATGAGGAAACCCAATTAGTACTTTTACATGTGTCAAATGTTCTGATAAAGCTCAATTTGCATAGCGATTATATTAAGAATTCATACTATTAATGAACACAAATTAAGAAAATTACAAAACATGTTGTTTTACATTTTTTAATATTTTAAAGTTTTCACTTAGGAATCGAAAAAAACATTTTTAGAAAACGTATAAAAATTGGCGTGGCGTGGCGTGGCGCAGAGGCACAAGCGTGCGACTGTAAACGCGACAGGTTGTGGGTTCGATTCCCACTCCAGGAAATGTAAAATTTAGTATTTTCATTTCTTGGGTATGGTAATAAGGCAAAGTGCGGCGTTGAGTTCCGCCACTCAACACGCAATGCCTCAATTCGGTGGAAAGTGAGGAACGGAATGGTTGAAAGAGAACGAAGTGTCTTAACACTAGGTTCTCTGGTTCTCTCTGCCTACCCTGCTATATGCGGGATACAGAAATTTGATTAAGAAAAAAAAAATTAACGTAGAGGGACTCGAACCCGTGTCGCTTGGAAACCGTCCAAGAGCTATGACCGCTAAGCCATGCGTTCATATCCAACTGCGAATAAGTTTACATATGCTGTAATATATGTTTGCTATTAACATTTTTTTTTCTTTTTCTTTTTTTTTAACTTCACGCTGTATCCCGCATATAGCAGGGTAGGCAGAAGGAACTTGAGAACCTAATGTTAGGACACTCCGTTCTCTTTAACTTTAACTGATTTACAAAAAAAAGAAGGTTCTCACTTTAACTGCACTTTTTCTGTGTTACTTCATAACTTTATACAAGGTGAACCAATTTTGATGTTTTTTTTTAATATGATAGATAGGTAGTGCCTCAGATGTGGATCTACTTAAATTTAGTTAAGGTCTCAAGAGTTGTTTATGAGCTATTCGTAATAATATTACTTTTTCTGTATTTTACTTGGAGTCAGTTTTTTTTTGTTGTTAAAATTATAATTATATAATATTAATTATTTTCATACTAACCAGCAGAGACCAGAAAATCAACAAGCACAGACTTAAGCTTAGTCTGACCGGATTTGAAGTCGTCACCCGCCACGAACACGCCGTTCTTCTCAGCTCGTTCCACCACACCTTCCACTATGGTGTTTTGTGGCGACCCATTTATGTAGCAACACTGGAAATATTTTAATTTTAATGAATGTTTTCATAGCTTTATGCTCTTTTCCGCATAAAAAAGTCAAAAGATAAGAAACATTGTGTACTAAGCGGCGGAACTCAAACTCCATCATTCGTCCTTCCAGAGCGGAAATTGGAGAATCCTTTAAATTTTCTCACTTTCTCGAACGTAAATGGAACTCACAATCATCACGTAGAGCGCTCTACTGCACCACGATGTAATCCAATGCAAAATATATTTTTATAATGTTAAAATGTGACATTGTGCACGAAGCACACACAGTAACGGAATTTATGTATTTCAAAATTTTGCAAGGATTTTGGATATTGTTTTTTTATCCCGCAAAGTGGCTTCACTCTAATTGGCTGGCTTCTAACGCCGCATTTCATCAAGCCAATGACGGAAAAATGAAAATTTAATTTTTAAATACAAGCAAGCATACCCCCATATAAAAAAAACTGCGTCTCAAGTGCAAACTGCAATACATAGAAAAAAACCTTTTAAAATCTTACCCCTTCATCAATAGCAGCCAACGCGAAGATGGTGGATGGCGATATTTCAGAATGATTCTGACGTAAAGCTTTCTCCAGGTTCTCAGATGTGTCGTGGATCCCGGGAATTACTTCGCAGAATCTAATGTAATGAAACATGATAACAAACCGTAAGTAAAAGCAAATTGTATAGTATATAATTACATAAATAAATAAATTATTTTATTAAATAATTAATTATTTATAGTATTTTTTAGACGAAATTTGACTAATCCAATCAAATAATACTATTTTACTTGGATAAAATGTATAAAAATTTGAACGCAGCCGGACTCGAACCCGAAATAGTAATAGAAACAGAATCCTCCCTTAACTAATTTCAGTCAAATCGCTAACAATTCACACTTTTCTAAACTAAGTCAGTCAACGAAATAAAGTAACAAAAAAATAACTATATAAGTACAATTTACAAAGATTTATGTATATATGTATGTATGTATGTATTTGTAAATACGAGTATGCAGTTGACACGTTAGTCATCGATTAGCGCAGTTGTGTACAAATCTACAATGTGTACTGTACTACATACGTAGTAAAAAAATAATATTATTATATTTAGTATTTTCATCTCCTCACTCTGGTAATCCTTATTACCAAAGTGAGGAGATGAAAATACTAACCTTCAAAGCGCGGTGTTGAGTTCCACCACTCAGCACGCAATGTCTCAATTCTGCAGAAATGTTAAAAGAGAACAGTGTCTTAAAAGTAAGTTCCCTCTGCCAGAATGTGAAATTTCTCATTTCTTGGGTTTGGTAACAAAGCAAAGCGCGGCGTTGAGTTCCGCCACTCAGCACGCAAAGTAGGGAACGGACTGTACTACCCTGCTATATGCGGGATACAGCGTGAAGCTATGTATGTATTATATAGTGTCATACATGTTGCTAAGGCAACAGATATTTTACGCGTCAATGGTATTTAAGTAATTACAATTTACATATAATTCTAATTAAAATAAACCATAATAATTTAATTACAACATGACGTTATCGTAATAAAATCGTGGGTTTTTTCTTTTTCCTTTTGTTAGTTTTTCTTTGATTCTAATTAACGGTAAATTATTATTTTCACGAACATCATATGTTATCACTTACTTTTTTATTTTCCGACTGTTTATAATCTAATTTGCAAGAAATCATTTAAGTAAAAAGACTGAAAAATTGCTTTCATTTTGAATATGCGAATTCAAAAAAGTTTCTATATAAGTCTCTAAAAAAATCAAAATCAATTAGTAAAAAACTAAAAATATCACAAAAATCCAATATTAATGAAAGCCATCTAACTAACCCAGTGAATTTCCATCGTGTCACGTTTCAACGTTTACGCGGAACGGAAACAATGCTGACTGAAAATTGAGTTATAATAACTTTCTAACAAGACCGTTAATTGTATTTTATGTATTACTAGTTGTATCCCGTAACTTAATTTCCGTGCATAATAAAATCCCGTTTCTCTTGTATTCGTAGAAATTTCCGAGAAATCCTCCTATACTCCCCTAAACTCCCCAAGGACTCTCTACTCCTGGATTTTTTTTTATAGATAACAACCAGAGATGTTGTAGATGCGTTGCCAACCTAGAGGATACAGATAGAAGGGGAGGATAATGTAGTAGTCCGCTATCGGAACCACAACATTTTGGGGAAAGGATGGGTAGGAAAGGGGAAAAAACCTGGCTTACATGCCATCGAACCGAAACACATCATTAGATATTTGGCGGTTCGTCTTTGTCATGATAGTGGTTGCGAGCCAGACGGAGGACGAACCTCCTATATCAAACATAATTTAGTAAATTTCAGTTCTCTGTGGCCACTAGTTTCGTCTGTGCTTCTGTTACTGACTACTGACTGACTGAGAGACAACTGTCAGTCAGTCAATAACGCAAACGTTTTATATATTTAGGTTTTTGATGATTCTTATGAGGATGTTTACAGTATTACATAAGTTACAGCTTCAAATCCGTTTGTTTACTATTTTTCCATATTCAAGTAAGCAGTAGAAAACAATTAATATAAATAATAACACATGCCTATAAAATTTTTACTGCATTCCGCAATTTCAAAAACCATTACACATGCAATGGTACAGCTATTTACGTATATATGCAAATAGCTGTAGTTTTTTTTTTTTTCATATAATACTATCATACTACACTAGACAGAGAGAACCTAATGTCCAACTAAGACACTCCGTTCTCCTCTCTCTCTCTCTTTCTTTCGTCCAAATTCGCAACATTACGTTTTGAGTGGCGGAACTCAACGTCACGCTTTGCCCCACCAGAACGGAGAAATATAAAGAATTTAAATATAATTCCCTCCATACGAGTGTATGGGAATCGAACCCGTCACGTTCACAGCTTCCAGATGCTGTTTCACTGCGCTATGATGGCTACTAACTGCAGTTAATCTTCTTAAGTTTATAATATAAATTGATATATTTAATAGTTTTATTCAATATCGATATATAATACAAGAAAATTTTGTCACATTTTTTTGTTAAAACTAAGTACAATAATAATAAAAAAAAGTTGGGAACGGAAATGTTGAAAGATAACGGAGTGTCTTAACACTAGGTTCTCTGGTTCCATCTGCCTACCCCGTTATATGCGGGATACAGCGTGAAGTTAAAAAAAAAAAGAAATTATAATAAAAGATGGTAGCATGTTCAATGCCTTTTAAAGCGTGTTTCATTTCGTCATGTGTCAATGACCTGTAGCGTCGAACCAGTAGTTTGATAATTACGTTGCACTCGGTCGCAAATAATTATTATTTCACACAGGTACTTTTTTTTTAAATTTAAATTGATATATTTATAATGATACTTTTCAGGACAGGCATTTTTAAGCTTAAATTTTATCTGTAAATTCTGTTTTCATATTATTTTAATACTAATTAAATGTGGCTTAAATATTTGAATGCAATCATTTATTTACCCTATAAATTAAGTAATTCTAATATATATTTATATTTAAAAAAAAATCACCACAAGTCCATTTATCAACCTCTGACAAAATTTGACTACACAAACAATATTATTTAACAAAATACATACGAAAAAAAAATTTAATGTTAGGTACTTTACAAATAATGTCACTCATTTAATATATAAATAAAATAAATATTATAGGATAAAAGATATATGTATGCCTTATTTATTTTTTAAAGGATGCTAAAGACATACACAGTATAAATATTTGAAAACTATAAGTAAATAAAACTATATGTAAAATAGATTTTTTTTTATAGATAACGGATGGCAAACGAGCAGAAGGACCACCTGATGGTAAGTGGTTACCTTCGCCCATGAACATCTACAAAACCAGAGATGTTGTAGATGCGTTGCCAACCTAGAGGATACAGATGGAAGGGGAGGACAATGTAATAGTCCGCTATCGGAACCACCACATTTTGGGGAAAATGTGGTGGGATAGGGGAAAAACCTGGCTTAGAAGAAAAACATGCCATGGAATCGGAACACATCATAAGATATTTGGCGATTCATCTTTGACATGATAGTGGTCGCGAGCCAGACGGAGGACGAACCTCCTACCACCAAACTACTGGAATACCCGCCTCTTACGGGACGCTACCCAGCGGCGAAGGGGAATTGTATAATAGATAAAAAATATAAGGCATTTCTCAGTGACATACGTACCTTTTTATAAAAAAAATCTCTTCAAATTGTCAAAAGATTACTATTATATTAAATTATAACTTACCGTTCAGTATTTGCAGTCCATAAGACAATAATTTTGTCCAGCTTCTTCTTATCACGGAAGTCTTTTATATCGGCTCTAATTTGTAAGTACTGTTCGTATCTAGTACCGCGAATCAGATTTACTGCACGATCCACCTATAACAAGGGAAAATAACAATTTACTTTTAAAAATAACAAAAATAAGAAAGAAATTATAAAAAATATTCAATTCAAATTTGGTAATTTAAAAAAAATATGAATGTTGTCAAATAAAAATTGTGCATCATTATTTTGAATTGAACTGTATTTTCAATTTTTTTCTAGTTGTCAAACATTCGTTTAAATCGCATCTCAAATGTTTCCGTAAATGAAAAGATGGTTCCGTAGATAGAAATTAAAGATTATATAGATAGGTATTATAAAGATATATATTTAACTTCAAGCAATATCCCGCATATAGCAGGGTAGGCAGGGGGAACCAGAGAACCTAGTGTTAAGACACTCCATTCTCTTTCAACAATTCCGTTCCCCACTTTCCGCCGAATTGAGGCATTGCGTGTTGAATGGCGGAACTCAACGCCGCGATTTGCCTTGTTACCAAACCCAAGAAAAGAAAATACTAAATTTTACATTTCCTGGAGTGGGAATCGAACCCACAACCTGTCGCGTTTACAGTCGCACGCTTGTGCCTCTGCGACACGACAGGATAAAATGTTAAAGATATAAAATATAGTACAATGATTATGAACAACACAAAAATGAGAATATGAGTAATTAAAACGTAAAATTACAAATACGTATTTTTATCACAAGTCCGCAAAATCGGATTTTCAAAAATATATTTTCAAATAATAAAATCTACGCGATTAATTCTTCAAAATAGTTTAATTTAAAATGAGTAAATATTACGAAAGCCAAAGATCTTATTTCATGTCCATAATTTACTTTTACGACGTTCATTGAAAAATTATAGGTTCTATAAGTATGTAGAGATAATCAAAGTTAACAACGCTGAGGTATTCAAAAACCAATTTATTTAACTTAGAAAATATAAAAAAAACAGTAAATACAGAAACTAAAGATAAAGAATATCTGTGAAAATTTATATGTATGTCCAATACAAAACATTATGTCACGTAGATTTCAAGTTGTAATTAACAACTTCAGGCTGTAAACCATCAATTGCAGTTTCAACGACTATCAAACACACGCCCTTGCCATTGACAGGTTTAATCAGTGCAATTACGTAACCACTGTTCACCTTCATATGCATACGTTTATATTTCCCATACTGTAAACTGTATGGCCAATAGGAAACTAGCTGCCATGTAAATAGGTCGTGTGGGAAACTTTGCCCGGCAACGTGTTAGAATGCGTCGTTTTACATAAACTACTAAGCGATATTTGATATTGGTTATGCGCTTGCATTTTTATGTACATTGTTTTTGTATAAAATATTTGAATATTTGATCTTTTAGATTTCGTATTATTTTTTACAATACTGTTCTAGACTGTCGTGTTAATATCTATAATGATCATTACATCTAGATCTTCTATTAAAATATTGCAGTTTAAAAAGAAATTAAATGGAACACATCCAAAATTATTTTCTGGTTATTCTGTTCGTCCTGAGAGTGACATCAGGTGAACATGCCATGCCATGTCATGACATGCCATGAAAATAACTATACAAGTTAGCGGATCCGGATTCGTGTGCGAGATTCTAACGAAATCGGACGGCAACAAGTGGATCCAAACAACGTTGCAAAATGTCGAATTTCAATTAAAGAGCACGCAGAACCGACAACCGTTGGGGTAAACGTGTTCTGGAGTGGAAACCACGCCTTAGTAAGCGTAGTGTAGGACGCCTTCCAGCTAGGTGGTTGGCAACGGTATGGAGCGAAGCTGAAGACCGAGCTCAGTGGCGTGCCATTGGAACGGCCTATGTCCAGCAGGGGACGAAAAAGGGCTGACGATGATGATAATTCAAATTTTGCTGCATTCTTATTTTTAAAAACAATTGATATTTAATTTGTGTAAAAAATAAATGCAACTTTTACTTTTTAGGACACACTGTATCCCGCATATAACAGGGTAGACAGAGGGAACCAGAGAACCTAGTGTTAAGACACTCCGTTCTCTCTTTTCGTTCCCCACTTTCCGTTCAATTGAGGCATTGCATGCTGAGTAGTGGAAGTCAACGCCGCGCTTTGCCTTGTCACCAAACCCAGGAAATTAAAATACTACATTTCCGGAGTGGGAATCGAACCCACAACCTGTTGCGTTTACAGTCGCTCGCTTGTGCCTCTGTGCCATGACAGGCGTTTAATATTAATAAATATTAACCATAAAGACATTAGTTCATAATAAAAAAAAAAATGATTATCAAACGTACAAGTATTAGCAAGTAATGCAGAACAAACCGGTTCCATGACTTATTTAAGTTTACAATATTTTCTACCAAAAAATAAATAATACAAGAGAAATAAGCAACAAAATGTTATGTTATGAAAAGTGATCATGTGTCATGAAATAGCGTGTCATTTGATCTTAGTTTTGTAAAGTGCACTGTAAACAGTTTTCGCAGTCATATTGAATGGCAAGGAAATTTAATAAACAGTAAACCTACCTATGTATCATCATATTAATGCGTGAAATAATAACTTTTAACCTGTAAATACGATAAATATGTAGACGGGTTGGTGAAATTAGGTACATTTAAGTTCATATGGAGAAAAAATCCAAAAATCCTATATTTTTTCAAACAGATTTAAAATAAATTATTTGAATGAAATAAATATTATACATATAAGTTATATATACGTAGTATTTTATCTCTCGTGGGGAACATATAGCGGAATTCAACGCAGCATTTGATTAATCCAGATCCAGACAATCTTTCCACTAGAAATCGGCCCTAAAATCATTACATTTACCGAACTGTATACAATATACTGGATATATATGAATTTACATTATTCGATGTAAATAAATCCGAATATATCCATAGGATCCTTAAGTGGCTCTCCTGTAAAGTTGTGCTTTTGCACTTGTATCAGCGTACGTACCCGTCTATATGAACCAGTACCGCAAGCTCGCCTCCAGTGGGGCTCAAACTTCGGCTTGCGTGCTTTGTTTGTAGTGAAGGACTTAGCTTCGCTCAGTCCAAGCTAGGCCAACTAAGTAATTTTAATTTAATAATTTGGTCTTTTCGTGCCTAGATGTATCGGGCCTTAGAAAGACTGATACCTCGTTTCAACTAGTGTGTATGATGTTTATAGCGTGTGCAAAAACACTAAGTGGTACATCAATATGACAGTCACATACAAACTATTTAATTATACAACTGAATAATAAAATCTTATAAATATTGCAAATCGCTATAACAAATGACGTTCAAACAATAGAGGTCTAGAACTGACGAGGCTTCAATGTTCCAAGTTATTGAATCCGTAGAAACTTGCATTGAATTGAATAAGTGCAAAGAAAATTGTTACTTTTATATTATATCATGCTTAAAAGCTCAACAGTCTTTTTTTATTTTATAATAATTAAAGAGTAATTCGTTCGTTACTGGATAGAGGATCGCACAAGGATCTCTATGAAGTTCGGTCCTAAGCTTCCTGCATGTAACGGCTTCTGGCAGAACCTTGACCAAATATAAATAGCCTATTTGGCCTATCAAACTGAACATATAAATGTTTTAAAATAAAACTTTAAATAAAATTTAGAACTAAACGCATTTGGAGAATCAGACAAAAGCGTTTCAGTCAAGCTCTCAGTTCTCTTGAGAGATTACTACAAACACTTCGCTTTACGACAAAAAATCATTCGATAAAAGAAAATTACCAAATAATTTTTGAATGCAGTAACAAAAAACTGTAAAAATAGGTTGATTTTTATTGTTAGTTATTTTTGTTGATAGCTATCAAAATATTTTCATTACCTTACGATCGATTATGAAGTGCATTATTTTTGTATTACTAAAACCAAACAAAACACGTATTTTCTGAAATTATATGTAAATTTATTACATAAACGTTAATCAATTAGCACGTGATAAGAATATAAAGAGCGAGCAAATGCATAGAATACTTAACAGCCCTTCCGAAGGCACAATGTACACGTGTACCGGACTTTACAATTATAACAAGAGCACGTTGCCTGACGCAAATTGTCATTTAGTTAAATGAATCTTTCCAAGTCATCAGATTTCATGCAGACACTTATATAATGAAGGAAAATGTGA
This sequence comes from Philaethria dido, assembly GCA_033558755.1. Classification (NCBI taxonomy): domain Eukaryota; kingdom Metazoa; phylum Arthropoda; class Insecta; order Lepidoptera; family Nymphalidae; genus Philaethria; species Philaethria dido. The sequence continues at coordinate 415,964 of JAKGSA010000448.1, read as the reverse complement.
TATAATTGATTGCAATCAATTTTTATTATATTTGAATCTCTAAGGACAATGTATTTTAATTTAGAATGTCATTATTTTGACATGTTCACGCTTTTTTCCGCATCACAGGGTAATTATAGATAACCTAGTGTTCAGAAACTCTGTTCCCCACTTTCCGCCCGAAACATTAAATTTATTTTACCAAAGCAAAGCAATTAAAAAAATTTGTAATAAATTTTAATGTATTCATTAATGAACCACAAGAAAAATATTTACCACTATAGTGAAACGGAAAGTAAAAAAAGTATAGTTTGTTTTTAAAAACTTTCGATTAATATATATATAAAAACTCTTCCGTGAACTGACTAACCGAGTGACTGACACACAATACAGCCTAAATTATTCAGTGAAAAAACCTGAAATACAATTTCCAGGTTCCTCGAGGAATGTAGAAGTGTTAAGAGAGGAATTCTCGAAATTTCTCGAACGGAATTTTACCTATAGCAATTGAAACTATGAAAGACAGAAATGAAAATAGCATGGCAAGGGTCATAAAGTGTACGCAAACCGAATTACATTCGTCAACTACATATTCAATAGTTTCAGTATAGGTTTTGGCAACGTTTCACTGGGTTTTGGCAATTTTACCATGAAATATGTTATGGCTTCTAAGATGAACTCAGTATCAACGTCTTGATGTTTCATATAACTCAGGGTTTCCCAATCTTTCTTTTGTTGAGGCCCCCTGACTCTAAATAATATTTTCATGCCCCCTTTATATTTTCAATCCAAGCACATTATTGTAGTAAAGAAACTTCAATTTAATTAAATATTTTTTACCGAAAAAAAAAAACGGCTTTACGACCTTTTTGACATCTCTCTACGCCCCTTTTAGTATGACCATCTGGTTGGGAGTTTCTGCCATGACGTAGTCAAGTATGTTAGCACTTTCTTCTTCAATCAATCAAAAAATTGTTTAGGCAAGAACATTCAACATATTTTTAATATCCATAAAAGATTACAGTTTACGTTTTTTCCTGCAAAATAGGGTAGATAGGGAGAACCTAGTGTCAACACACTCTTTTCTCCATTTCCCGCCCAAATTCAAGACATTACGTGTAAAGAGATGGAACTCAATTTCGCGCTTAGTGTTACCAAAGCAAAGAAGTGAGAATAATTTGAATATGAATATAACGGAGCGGGTATCGAACCTTAACGGGCCACGATGGACTTAATGTTAAATTTCAAGCCAATACCTTACCTGGTTAGCAGCAATGAAGTCAGGATCATAAATGGCGGGTCTGGGTCGCATCGCCAACATTTCCTTACGCAACTTTTGCTGGAGATCGTAGTCTATGACTTTAGCGCGGACCATCGCCTCTGCCAAGTTCATCGGGCTTATGTCCCAACCGTCGATAACTGAAAGAAAAAATATATTGCAGCTTCTAGCTTTATCCCGCATAGCAGAGTAGTCAGACTATCCTAGTCGGAGAGAACCTAGGGACAGTGAACCTAGTGTCAGGACACTCCATTCGCCGCTTTCCATTTGAATTCAAAATATTGCGTTTTAAGTATCCCAACTCAATACCTCACTTTGTCTTGCCTTTTTCTTTGCCTTCGCTCGATATGTAATCATTCCGAGTGGGAATCGAACCCACAAGCAATCGCATTACAGTCAAACGATGCCCCAAAGCGCTATGATCGAAAAAATATATATAATATAGAGAAAATAGACTAGCTTAGAGATCATCTTGGCGTAATAAGACAGTGTTTGACTATAAACGCAATTGGCTGTGGATTCGATAACCATTCAGGGTAAAAATATATTTAAATTATTCTCATTTCACCACTTCCGTAAGACATAGCGCGGCGTTGTGTTCCGCCATTAAACATACACGGCATCCACATCTATATTTTATAATGAATAATGAGCATTGTGACAAACATTCATTGTGACAACATTCCCCACGTCATTCGTCATCTACAGTCAGACCCTTCTCAACTGTATCACTATTATGTCAACTACGATTTACCTATGTTAACAAGAATATTATGCTTTAGTTTTGTACAGTACAGTTGTCCATGGTTGTAGATAAAATCTTTTTGAGGCTTTCAAGTGTGTTATTTATACACTTAGGAAACGAAAAAGAATTTTTTGGAAACCTATAAAAATTTGACCGTAGCGAGATCGAGCTTGAACCCATGCCGAAAACTGTCTTTTCTTACGGTCTTTTTCTAACCGTTCTTTACCTAAGCGTGTGTTTAACACTTCAACGTCTCCAAAATATTTTATGAATAAAATTCTTTCTTGCCAAACGATTTTTAGAATTAATCTTTGTAAAAATCTCTCTACAGAGATGCTCACAACAAAAATAAATTGTAAAAAGCTTATAAAAATTTCGTCGCAGCTGGTGAAGAACGCATGGCTTAGCGGTCAGAACGCTTGGACGATTTCCAAGAGGCGCGGGTTCGAGTCCCGCTGCGTTCAAATTTGTATACGTTTTCTAACAATCGAGTCTTTTATGCCTATGCATGAATGAATAGCAAAATTTTCATAACATGCACCATTTCCGTTTTCTTTATTAAATTAATTTGTTAATACCTTTATTAGCTACGACAGATACGTTCCCAATAAAGTATTAAAATCTGCTCATATTAGAGGTATACTTTAAAAATATTCAATAACACAAAATAATATTTTCAAGAATCTGTAATTTAACTATAGCGAGATATGAACCTACATATACGTAATAGTTAAGGACAAATAAGTTAAAAAACTAGAAATCCACTATCATTATCACATTCGTAATTAAAATTCTCTATAACAATATTAACGTAGTACAGCTACTGACGTAACAAGCTAGTATTGATTTTGTATCCTATTTTCAATGCCTGGGCGACCTGACCCAGGACACCGGTAGTAGGTCAGGGCCTGAGGCTAGGTCATAACTGAATTACAGGGCTTTATAGTTTAAATTCCTACATTTTATCTCTAGATAAAAAGTTAAAGTATGAAACATACAAATAGTATTCTTTATAATGCTTCTAGGTTTTTTCCGCATAGCAGGATAGTCAGAGGACATAATGTCAAGACACTCTTTTTCCATTTTCTGGAAATAGCGGAACTTAACGCCGCTTAAACTTTTCTTTTAGTTATAAATTATAAATAACGGTATTTTTTTCTTTTTTTCTTACGGCGTTGAGTTCCGCCACTCCACACGCAATGCCTCAATTTGGCGGAAAGTAGGGAACGGAATTGTTGTAAGAGAACGGAGTGTCTTAACACTAGGTTCTCAGGTTCCCTCTGTCTACCCTGCTATATGCGGGATACAGCGTGAAGTTAAAAAAAAAATCTTTATAACTCAAAAAAACTATTAAAAAGCTAGAAAATACTTCTTTTTAATCATTTTTTTACATTACATTATACATTTTTTTTCTGTATTTTTCTTATTATACAGTGTACATAGAAAGAAACGCTTTTTCCTACATAGCAAGTTGGCAAAGAGAACCTAGTGTCAACACATGCCATTGTCGGTTTTTTTTTTGAATTCGAGACGTTGCGTGTTAAGTGGTGAAAATCAACCCCCCGCTTTGCTTTCGCTATCCTAATGATAATTACTTTATTATTGGCAATATGTAAATCAATAAAAAATCAATGCAAAATGTGAATTTCTAATAAAAATTTCAATATCTTTAAATACACGCATCTTAAGAACAAAAGAAGATAAAAATTTGTCATAACTTCCAAAATTTTATGGATAACAAGAAGCTTAAAAATGTGCCGAATAGTGTTGAATACTAAATATTCACCATCAAACTAAATTCACTTAAATCTCATAAAGCTTGTACATAACAATAATTTTAAGCTGTATGTCAAAAACCTATTTATATTTAAATATAAAATGATATAGGTAATGTCATTAAAAGATATATTGAATTTATAAAATTTACACATCCATTAAATTCTATTAACTACTTACAAAGATCATCAGGATGGACCATCGGCAACAGACTACACATTGGTACATACACATCCTCCCCCTTCTCATCAATACCAAGACGCACTGTTGAAGCTTGTGTTATTGAACCAAACCTATTTGCAAGAAAAATATATATGAAAACTAGGAAGTTTAATGTTTAAATGATGTAGATATATATATATATCTTTTTAGTTTCTGAGTAGTCACTCACACTGTGACAAACAATGTACAAGTGATAATAGTGGCCTTAGAAAGCTACAATTTGGCATGTTAGAAGCCCTTGCAAGCCCTTGGGTAATATAGGAGAATACTAAGAGAGGATTTCTCAAGATTTTAGGTTTTACAGTCCACAATAACAAAGCCTCAAGGAACACAACAAGTATAATTGTATAATATTATTATAATCAAAAATATTAAAAATTCTTACCAATTAGATTTCATTTGGCCATTTTTAGTATTCCATGAAAGTTGGTGCTTATTCGCAAGGATGGCTGCTGTAAAAGTGGTTCCATTGTTGCCGCCCCACCCTACCAACATCACACCTACTTTACCAACCTTCCGAGTTGTCCTAATCGATAAAGATGTGCGGAATGGCTTTGCCTAAAACAAAATTAAAAATATGAGCAATTCGAATAGTATAAAACCAAAAAATATATATATTATTTAATTATTTTATCTACAGTGATCAAAAAATCTAATAGGCTTATTAGAATCCCTTTGAAAATTCTTTTTATGTATTATTCTTTAGAAAATGAATGCAACTGTTAAAATTATGCGAATGAATTATGAAGCATACACATTGTTATCAAATACAAGTAAATATTAGTCACTAAATTCTATTCACTAAAAAGCTTTTGCTAAAAGTGAACTAGTAAGCGTACATCATAAATTACACTATATATAAAAAAATAATTTTATTGATTATAATAAAAATAATGCGTTCTAAAATTTTCCCGGAAACCGATCAATATGACCGGCCCGGCAATTTCGCTTTCATAACAAATACTAAAACTATAAAGTTATTTGCTAATATACTTACCGAAAATTCATTATCCTTCTTTGTAACCAATGTCTCGTTATATTCATATTCAGATAATATATAATCATCGGTATATTTTACATTCGGTGACAAAACAGTTATTTTAGATGCTGCACTCATTTTGCTAATTTTTGTTTTATTGATTTACTTATGTATCAATTTTTTAATACTGTAAAGATAATTAGAGCTTATTTTTAATACAATTTCGATGCAAGTGTGTTTAAATTTATCTGCCTACAGTTTTTGTAAATATTTTGCTATGGACTATCAAATCAATCCGCAAGTAATACGAGAAACATACACACGTCAATACGCGGTTGCTTCTAGCTATGCACTAAGATTGAGTCTTGAGTCCGGATTTCGGAAATCGAAGGTAGATGTCAATTGACTCGAGTAATAACTCGAATTATCACTTTGTTTATCCTCGCATAACGAATATTATAATTTTAGGTCTTAATCTTATCGTAAAATTGATCATTTTATGTTATGATTGAGCATACATAAACTGCGAATAGTTGATACAGCTGAAACTATTTGTAGTAGAAAGCTGATATTAAGCAATGAGGTGGAGTGTAGGGAGCATGAAACGAAAAAAAAGAAACGTCATGCTTTACGGCAGTGGTATCATATCATATCACTATGTTCTTTGGCTACTTATGTATATAAGTAGCCAAAGAACATAGTGATCTTTAGATAGTGGTTAGCCGCTTTTCGCCAGAATTTAAAATATTGCGTGTTATGTGGCGAAACTCAACATCGCACTTTGTCTTACCAGAGATATGAAAATAATTTAAATATAATCATCCCCTCAATTGAGAATCACAGTCACACTGTGCCACGATAACCTTGGAGACTTCCCGAAAATGCTACGGGAATAAAATAAAACTATTTTATGTTTTACAGTCGAAACTATAAGTGATAGAAGTGGAAATAGTATGGTACAGGTCTTATAGATCATGTAAACGAAGTACTGTACCGTGCGCTATGCCTAAGTAGTGGTAGGCTACTAGTACAGTATAAAATATATTATGATGTATGTCTTTGTTATCTGTGGACTATTGCTAAAGTGTCATGAGTTATATTGTGTCAATGTGACATTCATTTAGGATTTCCCTATTTATCATTTATCCTAATTCTAGATTGATTGAAGCCGGTTTTAAAAATATAACATTGGTATAATGGCAGGTAAATAATTATATTTTGCCTATAGTTATTATTTAAGTTGTTTTCTGGTTCGTAAAATATATGCTTAAATGTGATTTCAGACAACCAGGATACGCCGATGGCTAACAATGAAGCCGATTCATTACCAAACGAAGTAAAGGTGAACAACGAGGTAAATAGAATGGAATCTCCTCCGCCGCCGGCGACGCCGCCACCAGAAAATGAAGAAACACAAGAACTCATAGTAGTTGATGAAAACACTGAGCTCTTAGATTTAAATCATGGAAGAATTGGCAAAATAGAAAATTTGGAACCCCTACGTAATTTAGAAAGGTAACATATAAAAATAAAATACAAAGTAATAAAATATATATATTGATCTTGTTTTATTCAAAATGTTTTAGCTACATTAGTTAATTTATAAATACTTGAAACTTATGATTCCTTTATGTTCTACAGGCTGTATCTAAGGTGGAATTTAATAAAGAAAATAGAAGGATTGGACACACTCACAACTCTAGTGGAACTTGAACTATATGATAATCAAATTGTAGTTATAGAAAACTTAGATAGTTTAGTAAATTTGGAGTAAGTACACTCTAATCCTTATAAATTCTGTCAATTTATTATTGCACAATTATAAAACCTGTTTCATGCTTTGGAGGTATGTTTTAGTAAAATATTTTATTTATAAAAATCATTGATATATCCTTGATGTTACATAATAATTTCATTATTGAAAGAATGTTATTTGTCAAACAAATGTTTAGACAAACATAATCGATATTTTTCTTATACACTTGCTTTTTACTTTACACCACTAGCTTTACTATGGGTAAAAGGAAATAAATATATTTATATTGTCTTCAGAATTGTGTGTAAAAAGACCTTTAAAAATTAAAATTGTAAAGATAAAAAATTCTGCAATGCCATATGCCATATCTTGCTTTCATATGTAAAATAAAAAATGGAGTACCTTAACACTAGACTTCCACTAAATTAATGCTATTATTTTTTCGAATGTTACAGGATTTTAGATTTATCGTTCAACAGAATTAAGGAAATAACTGGTTTGAATAATCTTCTAAAGTTAAGAAAACTCTTCCTAAGTTCCAATAAAATAAATGAGATTAAGAATATTAATCATCTACAAAAGCTTGAATCACTTGAATTGGGGGATAATCGAATAAGGGTATGTATTATGTGAAAATATTAAATAAAAATTTCAAATTTAATTAGGTAGATAAAAAAGTTTGGATAGTGGAAGTGAATGAATGTTAATGTACACTTTAAAGAGGTACTTAAGTTGCAAGTCCTAGGCATCATTCCAATCTTTTCCTGCAAAGCTATGCACGAAGGAGTTTCTTCTCATAAATAAATAAATAAAATCAATGCTGGTTTGTATTATATTTTAAAATTTATTTTTAAACATGAAATTGTTTTCATGTGTAAAAATAAATTTTGCAAAAGAGATTGATTTATACACTCTTACAAATAAAGATATATCTGAAACAATATCAATTTCTATTTTTCCAGGAAATAAAAAATTTAGAAGGATTAACAATTCTAAAGGAACTATACCTTGGCAAAAATAAAATAACAAAAATACAAAACTTGGATGACCTCAGTAATTTAGAAATACTTGTTTTACAAAGTAATAGGATAACAAAAATTGAGAATCTAGAACAACTGACGAAATTGGAACAATTATATATTTCTGAGAATGGTTTAACTGCGATAGAACATTTGGACAATCAAGTTAACCTTCAAACTTTGGATTTAGCAGTTAATAAGATAACGGCAATTGAAAATGTGAGGCATATGAAGGATTTGGAAGAGCTTTGGGTGAGTGTAATTTTGTAATTTGAGATGAAAACTTTTTTCAACCTTTTTTGAAGTATAATGTAGTGCAGAAGCACAAGTGTGTGAAAACGCGACAGTTGGTAGGAAATATTAAATAATATTTAGTATTTTTATTTCTTCGCTCTGCTTACAAGACAAAGCGCGGCACTGAGTTCTATTACTAAGCAATGCCTCAATTTGGCTGAAAGTGGGGTACATAAATGTTAAAAGAGAATGGAGCGTCTTAACACTAGGTTCTCTGGTTCCCTCTGCCTACCCTGCTATATATGTGGAATACAGTGTGAAGCTATAGAAAAGAACCATTCATAACTAACTTCTAAAAGAGAAAGTTATCAATTTGAATGTATTTTTATGTGTGTGTCACCACATAACATTTTACTGGGTGAATCAAGTTTGATGATTCATTTTATTTGAAGACAACTTTTGTTTTTTTGTTAAAATTTTATGATTTTTTTTGCTTTTATTGGATTTATTGTGTTGGGCGCCCAGCCCAGATAAATCCAATAAAAGCAATAGACTGCCATTGCAATACATTGCCTTATATTTTACCTACCAGAGTGATTAAATGATCAATTTTTTATATTTTCACTAATAATCCCACTTAATATCCTAGTACTATCCTAGTGAGGGGTAAACTAATATACTATATATACCAATTTATCATGCTTACATTAGTTTGACCTATATGTATCTGGCTATGTAATGGAATATTTAAACTTTTTTTACCAACATGGAACAGTCAGACTAATTCAAAACTTATAACAATTGTTAAAGATCAATGATAGTAAACACTTCTTTTTGACTTTTCGTCCTCTGACTTAGTGCGCCACAAAATGCGAACTGCAAACACTATGATTAGAATTCATTTCCAATTTTGGGGATTGTTACTTTTAATAGTACCTTTTCCTCAGTTTATTAGTCTAATTTTTTATAACAATTTCTTTCAGCTAAACAACAATCAGATATCGGAGTGGTCTTCAATAGAATACTTGCAAGGAAATCAAAAACTGGCGACTATTTACTTAGAACGCAATCCGATTGCATCAGATCCAGCGTACAGGAGAAAGTTGAAACTAACACTTCCTTCCCTCAAGCAGATTGATGCGACACTGTGTAGATAAAATAATATTAATATATTATTTATTAATATTTAATATTATTAATTAATTAGAAGTATAGTATATGTTGTGAAAATAGATTTTGTATGATAACAAAAATGACGTAAATATGTAAGTACGTTTATATAAAAAAACCCATTATTATCATAATACGCCTGTCGTGGCGCAGAGGCACTAGCGTGCGACTGTAAACGCGTCAGGTTGTGGGTTCGATTCCCACTCCAGGAAATGTAAAATTTAATATTTTCATTTCTTGGGTTTGGTAACAAGGCAAAGCGCAACGTTAGTTCCGCCACTCGACACGCAATGCCTCAATTTGGCGGAAAGTGGGGAACGGAAATGTTGAAAGAGAAAGGAGTGTCCTAACACTAGGTTCTCTGGTTCCCTCTGCCTACCCCGCTATATGCGGGGTTATAGCGTGAAGTTAAAAAAAATATATATTATCATAATAAAAAAAAAATTTTTTAGGCATTGGTGTTTGTCACAAAAAAACGAATTATTATAAAATAATTTTGTTGTTAATATTTTTGTCTGTTTGAATGTTGTAAATTAAATATTTTTTAAGCATTTAAATGAGATTTAAGTATGGAAATACGTCCATATTGATCACATTAATTTAAAATATTTAGAAGATTTTATAATAATTGTTACAACTATTATCTGAAAATTTACGTCATTCTTGTTCTTTATGCTAGGCTATCATCTTATTATTTAAATTACATATATATCTATACATTGTATGAAATAAGTACATTTGTTCATATCTTTGGCAGCTGTTGCTAGTTCGATATAAAATTAGATATAATTTATCATTAATTACACTATTTCTCATACATTATAGTATTTTAAAATGTTAATTTTAATGTTAAATATATGTTTTATTTGTATTTTATGAATTTAGTTTTATTATATATATTTTTTTATTTTTGCGTTTATTTTGTTCCATATTTTTATGATTTAGGTATTCATATTAATTTAATTGTAATTTAAGATTAAATTATATTATTACAGTTGGAATGTGTATACAAGTGTTGTCATTACAAATCATTAGAAAGAATGAAACAAAGAGATGAAAATTTTTGCGAACATTTCAAAATGCATTGGAAAATGCAAAAGTATAATGATATCGTGGCGCAGAGGCACAAGCGTGCGACTGTAAACACGACAAGTTGTGGGTTCGATTCCCACTCCAGGAAATGTTAGTATTTTCATTTCCTGGGTTTGGTAACAAGACAAAGCGCGGCGTTGAGTTCCGCCACTTAGCACGCAATGTCACAATTTGGCGGAAAGTGGGGAACGGAATTGTTGTAAGAGAACGGAGTGTCTTAACACTAGGTCGTCAGGTTTCCTCTGCCTACCCTGCTATACGCGGGATACAGCGTGAAGTTAAAAAAATAAATAATTAAATAATGATAAAACAGTTTCAAAGAGAAAATAGTGTCAAATCACTATTTGAAGCTCTAATTTGAAACATTGCTGTTGAGTGGCATAACTCAATGTAACGCTTATCATAAATGTCGAACCAAATACCACCAAATTCACAGTCAGGCGGTGTCCTAGATGTTTTTGTGTATAAAGGAAACCTAGCATGTATCTTTCAAATCCGTCCTTTAAATCCCCTGATCATTATCTATACTATAATAATAATTAATAACTAGTATACTTATGTCTATAATATTATAGCTAAGTTACACAAAATATTTATAAATTATAGCTAATGTATATATGTAAACTTTCATCCAGATATAAAGAGTAACAAACGTTCTTTCCATCCTTTTCATACTTGCATCATATGTAAACAAAAATATAAATTAATCATATATATTTCACATACATGTTTAATGTACACATTTTGTAATAATGAAGTATTTGACAATACATACAATAATATACTATACTAGTACCTAAAAAAATCTACTCTATACTCCCTAATATTAACACTTCCCCTAATATTTTGCTATTATATTATAAAAAAAACTATTTGTAAACTTAGAATTGTGTACTCGTAAAGTAGTTAAAACTTTCTTTGGAATTTTGTGGCTTGTAAAAGTAATTAAATTAAAATGTGATTATTTGTATATATAGAGTACTATGAGTAATACATACAACATGGTTTTTTATCTATAAAAAACTTCTTGCCTGGCATTTTTTAACAAAATATAGATTTGTATGAATATCATGAAAACAATATACAATAATTGAAATAGTTTTTCTATGAAACTAATGCTACATCATTATATGTTTAATTAACAACTAATTAGTTGAAAAAAAAATGAATTTCTGTCTGATTTAATTGTACAAATATCTATATTTCAGTGCAAATTTTAAGCAAATAATATAAATAACGGAATCGTTAAATGTTACTGTAGTATTTTATTTTCAGGTAGACTCGGAATCGTACCAGAATCTTGTCGGAATGGATCGTGCTCGGGAACATCATAGTGTTCTTAATAAAACATTTAATCTGTAAATTTATTTTTTAAATAAATGCATTAAAAATAATATAAAAGATAGTTTAATTTTTTTTTATTACAAACTTTTTTTTCTATATTAGAACAACCTGTGAAAAATTTATAATATAAAGAAAATCAATACTTTTTAAATTAATATTAAGTTATCATAATTAATTACTCTGTTACTATAAAATTCTGTTTCTTATTTTATCTATAGTCTGACAGATTGACAGCTATAAGAAAATGTCAGGTCATTAGGTCATTTTTTTCTGTGCGAAAGTGGCTGTTTTCTGCAATTCCATTATAGTGCGCGTTGTTTGATTTTTTTTCAAAACAAGGACATTTAATATTGAATAATAGGAAGCGATAGCTTTTATGTATTTAGTTAAGAGCAATAAATGCTAGATTATTGTTTAAAAGTGTGCAATAAAATAAAGCAACATTACCGTCCACGCGGAATTGTTTGTTCATTGTAATGGAAAACCTTGACCAGAGTAACAATAAAAACGTGTCTCTGAGTTTAATTGCCGAATATGGTTCGGAATCAGACTCTGAGGACACTCGATCTAATGATAATACCGGAAATGATGATTCCGATGCGGTGGAGCTCAGTGAAATGGTATTGAAGAATAATATTATAAACGCTTGTGCCCACGGACCGTTGTCCGAAGGCGACAGCGACACAGGGGTTGTACGACATATGATAATAGATAGTTCAGAAAGTGGTGTGGTGGAATATGATGTAACAGAGTATAGGGATGTTGATAGTGACTCTGATTCTAGCTCTGATGATTCTAGTGATAGTGATAGTGATGTAGACTCTGTTAAAGACATTGAAGAATTTTCTAGCGGGTATTTTTGCTGATTATTTTATGTAATACTTTAGAGTTTATAAGAACAATCTATATATCATAATATACTGTTTTAGTGATGAATTGGAAACCAATAATCGCTCCGGAAAACTAGAACCTCCTAAAGTACATGGTGAATTGGGTCTTGATGAGTTACCCCCTATAGAAGATCTTGCCATTAGCTTACCGTCTCAGGAAACTACAAAGATTGGAACTATTTCCAGTATAGTTGATAGATTAGGTAAATATGCTCTGCTTTTTAACATTATTGCAAAATTTTACTGATGATGAAATTATTTTGTATTTTTTATTTATTTTTTCAATCATATGTTTATGTAACAGATATTTTATATAACATATAAGTAAATGATAAATTCTTATTAAATATTATGCTACATAAGAAAATAAATTTTGCAATTTATAATAAAGTATTAGATATTTGTAGTGTTACGAGCAATTAAATTACTCATTTCAGTAATCAATATCATATAAATGTTATTTATTGTTTTATTAATACCCATTTTCTATTATTTAGATATTATGATATTATATAATAAATAACCACCTTCTTCCATCTGCTTTTATTGTTTCAAATAATAATTTACTTAATTTTTTCATTTTATGCATTTTCAGTTATAGTACGAGCATACCCAGAGACACCGTTGGTTGATCTGGACAGCATTTTATTTTTGGATAATGGAGCAAAAGCATTGGGCAAAGTGTTTGATGTTTTTGGACCTGTAAGTAATTAATTCATAACCTTTGAAGCAAGTGACCTTTGATATTTATAGGAAGTTCTTTTAATAATTGATTTGATTTGTTTCTATAAATCTTTTTATATAATGTAAAGAAATCATTGATGCCTTAAAGAGCAACAAGAAATATGTTACCTTTTAAAGATTGCAAATAGTGATAAGGTCGCCTTTGCATTCTACTTTTAGTTATGACTAATAATAATTCCTTCTATATGTTTCTGTTTTCTTTTTGTTTTGTGAATGTGTGAAATAAGGAATTTTATGTATAGATTTAGCTATGTTTTAAAAAAGCTTCTTCGCACTTTATCCCGGGGGTACTTCGAGAGAACCCATTGTCATAACATTCCGTACACCACTTTGTTTTTATGTTTTAAATTTGAATTACATAATATTTTCTTCTTTTTTATTTTTGATACACTTCCGATATTTCTTTGTTTGGACACAGAATTATTAATTTTACTCTGTCTTACTTATTCTAGATCTTGATTGATGATGATTGTTTCTTTATCCAGTTTTATTTATTTGAAACATTGTGTCGGGTGCTATGTTCTAACATACTTCTTGTTACAAAGAACAAAATTATTTATGAGTTGTGAACATTTCTCTTAATGATATTTGATCATCTTTTTATTATATTGTTAATACATATTGTTTACCTGATATTCTTAGAAAATTTGGCACTGTTATATTTTAACTCATTTCTGGCTCCCTGATTTGCTTGAATGAATTTGTACATGTGTTTGACAACAATACAATACAACCTTTTTCTGGTATCATCTTAATACCAGGATAGTAAAAATACTTTAGTTTTCTCTTTTTAACATTTTTTTCTATAATAATTGTAATTTATTGAAAGTTGATTAGATCATAACTTTTTACAGGTGACTGAACCAAACTACTGTGTGCGCTTCAACTCTGAGGATCATGTCAAAGAGAGAGGAGTTCAACCTGGTATGGAAGTATTCATTGCACCTCGGACTCAACACACAAAATATGTTTTTCTCTCTGAGCTTATGAAGTAAGTATAAAATAATGTACAATAAAATTTTGAAATGCTAAGATAGAGTGATTGCTTAATTTTGTCCACATAACATTATTTTGTGTTGTGATAATTCTTGATATTGAATGTATGTATTACAATGTATGTATTACAATTTTTGGTGGTAGGAGGTTCGTCCTCCGTCTGGCTCGCGACCACTATCATGTCAAAGACGAACCGCCAAATATCTAATGATGTGTTCTGGTTCGATGGCATGTAAGCCAGGTTTTCCCCTATCCCACCCATCCTTTCCCCAAAATGTAGTGGTTCCGATAGCGGACTACTACATTGTCCTCCCCTTCCATCTGTATCCTCTAGGTTGGCAACGCATCTACAACGCCTCTGGTGTTGTAGATGTTCATGGGCGAAGGTAACCACTTACCATCAGGTGGTCCTTCTGCTCGTTTGCCATCAGTTATCCATAAAAAAAAAAAAAAAAAAAATATAATCATCATTTATTAGTTACTTTTTAAAACACCAGGTTCATGCCTTATCCTGCTTAGCTAGGTAATTAGAGCAACCTAGTGTCATGACACTCCGGCTTGTCATGAATATTGACTTAATATTTATTATTTTTCATTTTAAAGAGTCAAAGGATCAGATGCATCATGGCTAAACGACATAGAACCACCACCGAGCCACGTCGATTACTCCGACGACGAGGAAGAAAGACGCGCAAACAAAGCTAAAAAAGAACAAAAACAAAATAAACAAGATACCTCAGAAAATGGAGAAAACTCTAAAACGCCTCCTAGAAAAATGCTTGAAGCCAGACGTAATCAGCGGCCATCGGAGTCCAGTAGTAGATTTGGAGGATCCAGCCGCGGTCGGAGCTCCGTGCCACCTGGATTTAAACGAAACCCATTCCATTACACAAGAGCACAAAGACCGTGGGACGACCAGGAGATGAGGACTCCACCCCCACATCCTAATGTGGACCCTGGAGGTCGGTTCATGGCACCACCTACCTTCAACCCCATGTTCCCACAGTTCAACCCAGCTACTCCGCCCCCTTATATAATGAATAGGCTCCAATTTAGAAATCCAAGAATGCAAGGTTTCATGAATATGCCGTTTAGACAGAACATGCCAGTTTTTGGGTCTAATTTCTGCAGCATACCCGGGCAGCCCCCGCAGTGGGTGAGCGGGCCGCCGCCGCCGCCCGGCACATAGGTGTACGACTAAGCACAATAGGTAAGCCTATATTATAGTCAATAGCTAGTGCTGTGCTAACAATACTAGTTTGCTTATCCAAATATCTATATTTATAATAAATAAAACTTATGCTAATTTTCATGATGTTTTATTTTATTTTTTATCCTGTTTTTAAAATTAGTATTGTCCTTTTTTCTTAGTGATTAGCTAAAGTAGATGACGGGCATCAAATCAAAGACCAATAGTTTTGTGATTTCTTTATTAAATATTTCATTGTTAGAAATTAACTAACGATCGAATTTCATAAATGTTAAAATAATAAAAAAAAGTTTATAATAATAAAGACTACAGCTAAAAAATACTGCTCTTGGACTACGCAGAACTAAACAAATGTTGTAATTTCTGCTGCCCTTATTGACGAAAGTCAATGAAACTGGTTAAAATTAAAAAAAAAATAATTTTGCACTCACATGATCACAACGTAAAATGATAGCCATTTCACAATACAAGAATATAAAATCTCACACTACAACTAAACATTCCTTGCAGTTTGAATATATCGATTTTGATTAAAATCCTTGAGTACATAGCGTTCAGAATAGATAGATAGATAGATATAGCCTTATATATTGATATATTACGATTATGTAACTTGACTTAGAAAAATATTTCTAAGATCTATAATATAAAGCATGATTATTATATTATATTATTATATATTATATTATAAAAAAAAAAAATTCATGATGTAAGTTCATAATGGTGGCACAACTGTGGCAGTGTAAAACAAAATATATATGGAAAATTAAAAAAAAAAACAAATTTGATTAAAATGCAGATTATGCAAAATTTTAAATGCTTAATTAATATATAAATAAATGAATATAAATTGTACCACCGTGTTTTCAATAAAAACAAAGGAGAAACAAATAAATGCAATCAACCGGGCAATCACTCTAACATTCCATAAATAATTATTTTCGTTTATTGCCAAACCATAAGGCCCGTTGTTCTTTAACCAACGCTTATACAGCTATTAAAAAAAAGTTTACTTTTTTAATAATAATAATAATAAATCACAATTATTTATCATTATTTAAGATATTTATTTTAGAAATAGTTGCCAAATAAAAAAATGTCATAAAAAACCTTTTCACATTACAGTACGTATTGCAGATGCCTATGTTTGGCTCAGCTGTATTTTTTGCTAGTTTAAATTTAATATTGTAGAACGACATATTCAACAGCTAAAGAGTATTTAATTTTATTAAAAATTGAAGATGAACCTATTTTCATTTGTTACTTAGTTTTATATAACATAGTCACGCTCAGTTGTAAATTAAAGCTTAACTGGCATTAAATTCGATACATTATCGATTTTTGCAATTCAAACTTTAATTGACGTGTCTGAGTGTTATTAAAAGAGAGCGATTAAGTACAAATATTATATAATACATAATAGGTGTATAAGCATTAGTTGTTGAACAAACGGCAACAGAACCACACTAAACTTAACGACAACACAGAGCCAATAGGGCTATTGTATTCAACTTAAAACAAACCTAACCTACTCGGGATATAAGGTCATTGCGTGGAGTAACTGATTGTATTAACTTATCTTTAGTTATAAAAATACAGATTCATTATTTAAATAAACACTCAGTAACCTTAGCTTGCCTTGCCTTGAGACTCACCACAATAAAATGCCTCTTCGGCTTCCTTAATCGATGAATCGGTTAAATTATATTACCGACGAAATTATAGAAAACGGTAGAGCAGTCTTCCATTAAATACGTAAAAATATACTTTAAACGAAATAAGAATGGCGATTACGAATAATAAGCGTCGATTAAACGATATTTTGTTTTTTTTTTTTTTATATTAGTGAGATTGTAGGGCGGACGTGTCAGACCTATAGTTCTTATGAGCTATTATTAATCGATTGTTAGCTTGTCATAATGTATATCGAATAAGTATGTATTTATTAGGCGAATCGATTATTTATTCGTAATCGCCGAACTCAACGAGCGTACATTAGACGATCCGATACATCACTACGATAAGAATAATTTGATCTCAAAATATAAACTTAACACTAATGAAATTATATTTAATCAGCTACGATTAGTCGAAAGGTTACAATTTCGTATCGATTACACGTTAGGAACTATACTACTGTACAGATATGAAGAAAATAATTTCTTAAAAATATTCATAGTAGCGAGTAATACTTTGTTGACGACGTTGAGGAAACAAAGGAACCTTAAACAATCTGCTACAGCGCGGCCGTCTCACAGCCCTACACGGCACGTAAACAAATATAACTATGTATATACGATACGTCTCTAATGATCCGCTAAAATAATTAGCTAACATCGTATCACTTGTTCGTGTGGTGTTGCCAGTTAATATTTAGAATATTTGCTTTATCTAAGACACTACTCTCTACCATCTAGTATTCACAGAGGTCGATACACTTAGACACGGAAAGGCGAAACAGCGTGCGCTTACTACGCGATATCCAATATTAATGTTCACTTTAACACGTTATATTATTAGCAAAATAATTGAAAATGTATCGCGTGTGGCGACACCGCGTGGCGACGCGATGCGACCGCGCGCGAGCGCTATCAGTAACTTATCATTACAATATACGATATATTTATTATAATAGACAGCCAATCAGACGCTACTTATGAATAATTATTACTACTCAAAAATATTTTCGATACTAAAATAACGCATCTGCACTTTTGAGGGAAACCGAAAAAATCACATTTGCCGAATCACTTGATTTTTTTTAAATACCCACAAGCGTATATCTGTGTATTTGAGATCTCCACAAAGCATCGTACTTATTTCGGTTGAATTGCGACACTCATGGAAATGGTTATTTGGAATAACCGTAGTCGGTCGTGACAACTATCAATATCATAAGAACTCAATGGTTACAAACAACCACAAAACCCGAACTTCGTCAATTCAATCGAACGACCATCAAAATGGCGCCACCGCCGTGGGTATGCTATAAAGTAAGTACGAAACGCTGAAGGCAACAGTACATTATAACTACGTTTCATTACAATAAGTAAATATGTAGACTCTATGTAGAGTTTCGGAAAATATTATAAATCTATACGATTAATATATGAAACATTGTACATGAAAACCGCCGGAGACAACTAAAAAAATACTACTCTATTAAACCTACGGGCTATTGCGTATTCATATGTGGCAGTCGGGTTTCCATGTAGAATGCGTTGTGACATTTGTTCGCGCTCGTCTGAGTATACGAGTATGTGAGCGGCGCGCCGGCGTCCGAGCGGGCCTAGGAAAATACCTCTACATACATATAAAAACCCTTACGCTATCATTACTTTTAATATGGCTCAGATATATATCGGAGCGACGCTCTCGTCGAACGTCGCGGTCATTTGTGAAAAAACCGCCCGGACACCGCACCCCGCGCCGCCCTTGTAAAGCTTTAGCAGTTACGATTAAATCTCCACTTCGATAAATATTCATCACCAATTTTAAATGCATCGACAGTCATACGATTAGGGTCATTGTAGTAGCATTCACCGTTGGGTCCTATTAGGCCGCAGAGAAACATCGCCGCACGCGAGGCGATCGATTAACACTAACAGTTAGGAAGACATTTATAATATTATAATCCCACATCACTCCCTCATTGCGTTCAGAATGTCTAAGACACTAAGTCTGTAGAAATGGCACGTGCTACATCGTTTTACTGTCGAATTTTATATATATTCAATATTCAATACACACTAGCGCCCTGCGAGCGACTGGGAACAAAAGTGGAACGAGCGACGGCTCCTTCATGCTACCACAATAATATACAGTCTTAGCGTCTACCCCGAAGACGAGTCAGAAGAGAGTCATCCATTTCGTTAAGGCCGCGAGCCGACATCGTCAACAAAATGGACGAACACAATATAAGAAATAGGCGTACAGTTAGTCCCGACGACGTCGCGGCTCGGTGGACGAACGTTGTTATAGTTAAACGAATTTGTATGCTTTTGCGTTTCGCGTATATAATTAAATACTCATCGATCGAGTAATAGTAACGCATACATTGAGTTAAATTAGCGAAATAATACCGATTATTTCCATCGACATCGCAATCGATATCGATATCTCAACATTGGAATGTGCGCGGCACCGTTCGCCGCCGGCCAGCGACGTCGCCTACTTCCACTCGAAGGGTATGAGCAGTATGGGGTAGACCCTAAGGTTCTCACATTATGTGTTCTCGACGGGCCTGATGGTGCAGTCGCCGACGGTGGTGATGGGCGTGATGGTGACGGAGCTGGGCGCGGACACGGCGGCCTCCTGCTGGTCGTCCTTGTCCTCGTTGGGGGGCAGCTTGACGATCTGGCAGTCCCCGACGGTCATGATCTGCGTCTCGATGCCGACGGGGGGCACGCTCTCCTCGGGCTCCACGCGGGAGTCCTCGTCGTCGGAGGAGGAGTCGGACACGTCGATGGTCCGGTCGTGCGAGGCCTCGCTGGTGCCGGTCTGGTCGGGGTCGATGTTCCTGTCGGGGTCCACGCTGGTCACTCCGTATGAATATGCGAGAGGGTTGTACATCATTTCCGTTAAGTATGAGAAATCGCCAAATGGAAGATTCGTCGCGTTGTAGTTCTCGTTGGGTCGTCCGTCTGGAAATTATTATTTTGAACGTTCAGAATTTGTAGTTTTCAATTTTTATCGTTTCCCTTTTGACCGACATGCATTGTTCCTTATATTCTTTTAATTTCACAAAATAATTGACATAACAGTGTTTAGCTTTTATCTATATTTTTCATTTTAACTTTCGTTTACATGCACCATATAAATTTAATATTTAAATATATATCGTAGAAATATACATATGTTAGACACGAGCAAAGCAGGCACGTTAGTTCACAAATTTATTAATAAATCCTAATATGTTAATTGCACACCCATCATATATTACAATTAAGACACCATCACCAAATGCATTTAAAATAAAAATATTGAGTAAGTCGTTAAGTCGCCATAATTACAAGGTATTGACAAATTGTACAATAATACAAATACCGATTAGTACCGACAAAGTTCCCATTAAATAATGTTTTTTGAGTATAATAATTTAGTCTGTCATGCCACTTAATGTGTGATACTAACAAAACTTGCTTATTTCCGCGGCTAGCCCGTACTGCATCGGTATTGACATTTCCATACCTAAAGAAAGACTTGATTAGCTTAGCGTTATGCGATTGGTGTAGCTAAGTTACGTTAAAATATAGAAACAATTAAAAAAAAAAATAATAAGTCGAACTCTGAAACGTAATTAGGCGTTACTGACACAAATCGGTTCATATGAAAAAACGTATGTATAACGGTTTAACTTAAATTAAACGCTAATTGACGATTTAGAGTGCGACTGTCAGAAAAAATAAATACCGTTATTTGTAAATAAATCGTGATGCTACATAAATTTAAGTGGTTTCTAAAAAAGTAAAATTAGTTTTTTTTTTAATATTGTTTCATAGTTATACGTTGCCATGTAATTATATGAGTTCATCAACTTTTCTACGCCAAAACACGTATCGCGTTCGGTCCATTTTTTTTTTGTATTTAATAATTTTAATTAAATAATTTAAATTTTCGTTATAATTTTGCGAATTATATTGACATTTTTAAATGCCAGTATATAGAGAAAGGCATTAAATGCCACTCGTAAGAACATATATGAAGTAAATAATAAAAAAAGAAACAAGAACGGAATGGATTGAACACGATGTGGGTAAAAAAGAAAAAAAAAAGCGTATGCTATGAGGCTACACACACACTCACATAACAAAGTAAATCAAGATTCTGAGAACTTATAAAACATATTATAAACTAAATTCAACTTTATTCCAATAAAATAAAGTTTAAATTAACTTGTCAATTTCTAGATGAAACGTTACCATTGTTCATATATTTAGTTTTACGATTAATCATTAGTTAAAAAAAAAACTCGAGTCATTGACGTCTGTATAATGAAATACCGGCAACTTTAAAATTGGGTTTTTCCCCACTTTAGATTTATGATATAAAATAGTTTTGATCTAATTAAATGATATGGAATTAAATATAACTTTTTAATTTTTTTTTTTTATAATAAAAACTCGTTTTGTTGTTAAGGTGTTTTTTTTAAATAAATTATAATTAAATTTTTATTTAATTGCTTGTTGTACTTTTGAGGATGTAAAAGAATTTTAATATTTATTACTTACATGAGTTGTAACAATTGTGTTTTGGTGTAATTATGAAATAATTAAAATTTCTATTATACAAATTAAAATATGAAATTATAATAATTTCATAATTTAAACAGAATTATTTTAAATTAATATTATTTTTATTTAAATTATTAAATTTAAAATAAAAAAAAAGTTCGGTTAAAGAAGTATTTCGTGATACATCAGTTATTATTATTTTTATTTCCGTACCAGACATGAATAGCTTGATTTTAAGTTAACAAGTTGAAGGTTTGTATGTAAATTCTGCAAATTTGTTATTTATATCCGAAAAAATTTGTTTTGCTCGAAACTTGTATTCAATCCAATTTTAATATGTGTTATTATTTTGTATGTGCGAATCGACTTATCAATCTATTACCGCTTGATAAATAGGATATATTTGTTAATACTAAAAAAACTAACTATGGTTTAAAAATAAAATAGATAAAATTATTAACTTTTAAAAAGTTTAAATGTTAAAAGAAGTCAAAATTTAACTAACAATAATAATAACTAAGGGCTAAGGGTAACATTTAAATTCCTACATTTTATACCTGGCTTCTAAATTTGTTTCTTTACTATGAATAAAAAATGATGGGTTTCTACCTGCATGATATCAAGTTATTTGTAATAATAATTTATATAGACGGAATTTTATTTTAGAAAAAAAATATATATAAATATGTTTAAAAAATGATTTTTTCGTCTGAATTTATTTTATTATTTTTCAAAACATTAACTAAAGATATTTTCTACATACATATGACAAAAAAATAATATTTATGCCTTTTTTAATTATCTCTGTATATATATATTAATTTATATGTATGTGTTTATGTGTGTCTATATAATTAATAACTCACCGCCTTGAGAAGGTAAGAAATAATTCTTCGGCGGGCGTCCGCGTTTACGTTTTAACAGCAGTTGGTGTCCAGACAACGCGCCGCTTGGTACCGCACCACCCGTTAATACGCATCCTTCCATATCTAAGCGAAAAATTGTTTTTTTAATATTTTAAAGCGTAAATAACATTTAAGATTCTAAAAATAAAAAATAAGGTCCTTAAATGACACTTCTAACGGGATTAATTATATTATTGTATTTTCAGGGAGACTATGACCACGGATTAATGTATATTGTTCGAAAAAGGCACAAGCGTGCGACTGTAAACGCGACAAATTGTTGGTTCGATTCCCACTTCAGGAAATTGAATTTTTCATATCCTGGGTCCTTGTTACCAAAACAAGGCAAAGCGCGGCGTTGAGTTCCGCCACTCAGCACGTAATGCCTCAATTCGGCGGAACGGAGTGCTTTACACTACGTTCCCTCTGCCTACTCTGCTATATGCGGGATACAGCGTGAAGCTATGTATCTATGTATATATGTATATACATACTAAAATATAGACGGTTAATGTGTTAAAATACTTTTATTCAATATACGTATGTAAAAATTTGTAATCTCACACTTTTTGCCACATAGTAGGGTGTATTGTGAATCTATTGTAAAGAGACTCCATTGATCAATTTAACAAAATCGAGACACCGTAGAAATTAACGCTGCGCTTTTTCTTTCTATTATCGAATTTAGTTGTATGTTTAATCTAAGTTTCAATAATTTCTTATCATTTTTCTTTTACTAGAGCAGAGAAATGTAAAAATATCAAAATATTAAATTTTGATTTATTTCCCCCGTGCCGGGATCGAAGCCGTAACGAATCGTAATTATAGTGACACGCTGTCCTACTACGCCACTATGGCTTCAACGAGTAAATCAATTATAATTATTAACAGAACCCAACTTTAAAATTTAAGGTAAAATCGTACGCATAAGATATTACGACAATTAAAAAATATTTTAAGAAGATAACTTTCTAGAAAGAAATATTTTGACACAGAATTTTTTTAAACATAGCAGGATTTTAAACCGCGTCTTTTGGAAACCGTCCAAGTGCTCTAGCCAATTAAGTTATACCTCCTTATCGATTTACTTCGAAATTTTTATACGCTTGGTGCAACTTATTTTTGATAATAACATTTGTTATTTCGATGTAAACTGTTAAAGTATAGCAACATTTTTAAGCACGAATTCGAATATTTTTATGTTTCTATATATTTTTCTTATCGTAAGAGTGTGAAGTTTGAGTTTTATAAAAAACGCTTATATATATTTTTTACATTCAATGTATATATATATATATGTTATAATTTTTATACTGATATCTCACTTTTCAGGGTGTCATACTGTTCGGAAAGTAGTTCCGGCGGAAATCAAGACATTGCATATAGTGGCAAAACTCAACTCCGCAATTTGTGATACCAGACAGGAAAAATTACTATAATTTGAATAAGTATAATGATTTCCCAAGTCTCATATTATGTATTGCCGTCTGTCGTGGCGCAGAGGTACAAGCGTGCGTCTGTAAACGCGACAAGTTGTGGGTTCGAATACCACTCCAGGAGATGAAAATTCTAAATACTATGTAGTATTTTCATTTCCTGGGTCTGGTAACAAGACAAGTGTGGCGTTAAAGTCCGCCACTCAACACGCAATGCCTCAATCCGGCGGAAAGTATCGGACGGAATTGTTGAAAGAGAATAGAGTCTTAATATTAGGTTCTCAGGTTCCTGTGCCTACCCTGTTATATGCGGGATATAGCGTGAAGCAGTGAAAAAAATAAATAAACAAATAATAATAATATATAACATACCCAATGAAGTCTTAGGCGGTCGTCCCCTCCGTTTCTTGATCTTGGGTGTCAGTGGCAGTGGGGTCTTGCGGGGTCTGCCGCGGCCCCGTCGCGGGGGGTCTATCAGGTCCCCCTGGCTCATCTCATTGCGTACCGGGTCGAGTGTCGAGTTTAAAACCACCTAAATTTAATATAGGCTTCGTATAAAATTAATTAAATTTAAATTTTAAATTGGAAATTCCGACCGTCGCGACGTGTAACGCTCCTTAAGTACGAGGAGTATAACTTAAAATGAAAGTTATAATAATAAAAACTTTCTTTTTAAATTATTTTACAATATTAACTTTTCTTCCGTTTTTATTGGCATTTTTTTTTTGTTTTAATTAAATTATATTTATTCAGAAAAAATACTTATTTAACATTGTATCGAAGTTGTTTCTTCTAATATAAATATAAATAAAGAATTTGAATTATCGCGCTCAGTATATGACGAATAACGATACAAAAAATGGTGGAAAATAGCATAAGTACAACGCTGACAGATCATAATCATGACGTATATATACGTCATGATTTTGTTAGTTATCTTATTTTATTTATTAAAATTAAATTCAATAATTCTAATATTTTTTTTTTCATTTATAACTAATAAGCTATTAATGTAATTACATATTTAAAAACTTGGTGTAATTTTATTAAGAAACATACCTATTAAGGAAATTTCTTACTGTCATTCTTGACACAGCTTAAATATTTCAAGGCCACAGGTTTCAATTCTAATTTAAATAAATTTTAAATAATTTTCTATATATAATAGAAGAATTATGATAATAGGCCACTAATAAATATTACTATTAATTTCAAATATATGGTATAGTATACAAATTAAATCTGCCAACGTGCCCCACCATTAAAGTAATTGAAATAAAAAATAATGTATCATGAAAACGTTTATTGATTAATAATATTTAGTCTATGGCTGAATAAGTAATTAAATATAAAAAAAATGCATTTAGTATCCGAGATCAACATCGTATTATAGTATATAGGAAGCAAACACGTTTCTAATGTTTCTAAATAAGCGTTTCCGGTTACAATTTATTTTCCGCTACTCTTTTTCCCTATTCCCTTATTTTTGGCACTGCATTTGTTGCATTTGTCGTCGGTAGTGGCACACTCCCTGTGTAACCAGCCACAGCAGTGAGCACATCGGAACCAATCATCTTTGATTTTAGTAAAATCTTCTAACTCTTGACATTCCATACAAGTTACATCAATGCTACTTGTCTGTTGAACTATGGGAGTATTTTGGTTTACAATCGGCTCCGCAGGTTTAAGTAGTTCAGCCACCGCGTTAGGGTCGTAAGGATATACTCCAGTGGAAGTAAATCCTGTAATACTGGTCGCCGGTATAGCATACTTGTACCAAGTGTTAGCTATCAATTTAGTAATATGGTAGGGACTCAAAAAACTTCCTTCGTTGTTAATATGCCAATTTGAGACTTCAGTGGAGAAATAACTGTTGAATGGCTTAGAAAAGGCCTTGTCCATTGGATTGAGTGTCTGTGTAGTGTGACTGGGAAGACAAAACATGATCACATCGTTTTCTTCAGCCACTTGGAGCATTTCAAAGGCATAAGAAAGGGAGTAGTATGGGTCTAAAATCAAAAGGATTTTTCCTTCTGGTTTCCGCGGAATAAAATGATTCTTCATCCATTGATGGAATAATTCGGCGTTGATGTATGATGATTTTTGGTTTATATAAATGTCAGAGCCGGGTGGCAAGTCTTCGGATACTGATGGTTTTGTATCCTTTCCTTTCATAATTAAGACTGGGGGTAAGAACGTGCCCTCGGCGTTGCAGCACGCGATCAAAGAGAGATTTTCACATTCCTCCATGCCGTGTTCACTTTTAATACTCCGGAGCAGCGGTAGACTACGTCCCGTTTTACCTTTAACCTGTATACTATTTTCAATCATGTTATAAATCCGCTCAGGTTTGTCATGAAACTCGTATTCAGTTAATACTTTTGACAGCACTTCAAAATAGTTACTAATCTCCTCTCGATTAATGCCTAAAGTCTTCGCAAGCGGCTGGTCCTCTTCCTTACTAGTGCTCACATCCGGATGTCGTTTCATGAACCCTTTGAACCAGTCGCGGCCGACTTGTTTCTTGTCTTTATTGAACTTATGAGGCAATTTTAGCTTCTCTATAAATTCGTAGATAATGGATTTCACTCGCGCATTATTTAGAGGGTATCTTATAGATTTCAGCCTCTTAACGTGGGCGATAACCTTCTGTTCGCTTTCAGAGCCCAGTCGTAAAGCTCGACTAACTATCGGCTCGCCTTTCGAAGCCCACACAATATGTCTTCGTAACGTTTTCAGCGGCAGGTCGTATTCACGACTGGCTTCCATAACCGTTAACTTATTATTCGTCACATCTTCCACCGCTTTTAGCATAGTTTCATCTGACCATTTTCTAACCGAGCTTTTTTGAGCTGTGACCTCTTCTACATCCTGAAATATAATAGTGATATTAAGAAATCACAACATAAATAATTTAATTACTCATTTGTGGGGCACTTTGGCCTCTAAAAGGGGCACTAACGCGGTGGGGTCACTATGACAGAACGTTAAGAGAAACAAAATAGATTTTTGTAACGAAATATTTAAAAAAGAATAAAAAACTGAGCCAATATGTAAATAGAGGAAGGTAACAAATTTTCAGATTGTACATACCTTTTAGTTGACTTTTCTCACTTATAACAATTAAAAAACCGGCACTATGAGTGTATTGTACGCACGCCATATTGTTGTCGATAAGCCGTTGTCTAGTTATCTTAGCGGGCAGAATGGGTAGGACTGTGGGGCATTTTAGGGCTAAGTATTGGAGGCATATAGGCATCATATATATGAGACTTTTTGCAGCACATACGTAGCATTAGGAATGTAAGGGATAAGGGCGCGTTCGAGTATTAAGTAACGTAATTTTTTTTCGATTAAATACCTTTTACCCATTACTCTAAAATAGCTATTTTTAAATATAACTCACAATTACTTTCTTAACTGAAAAGATCTGAATTCCTTGTTTTTCATTTAACAAAAAAAGCATTACTAATGTGTCGCCCGGCTCCTATCGTCTTAACGCATAATATGATAAAACTGCGTTACGTAAGACTAGAACGGTCCCCGAGCACAGGGTATATATAGCAAAAAGGATATAATAGGACAAAAAAATTAGTTAAATTACATATAATATAATATATAGGGAGTAAAACATGGCCAAAAATGTCCGTAAATGATAGATAATAAAGTAGATGAAGGTGGTCGGTACCTGGTTCCTGGGCGGCAGCATGACGTCGCCGCCGGGCGTGAACACGAGGTGGCCGGACTCGCGGTGCGTGGTGCGCACCATGCCCGACATCACCTCCGAGTTGTTCTCTCTCTTCACCGTCACGTCGCTGTTCATGTCCACCGTGGGGTCCTCCTGCAAGTTTTGTTTTGATTGTACCTGAACGTATTGGAATATGGAATAGATTTGTATTAAATTGTGTTTGGCTACCGATTCGGTTAATGTTAGTAGTCCGTTGGTTTTTTGTTACCAAATTCGTTGTTGGATGTTAATAATTTTGTTATATTCAGATTTCTACGTGAAATTTAAATACCGATTGTTTTTAATGTTAGTATTTTTTTTAAATGTTCGAACGCTATTTATGGAATATTTCGTTTCGAAAAATTGTTTCAAAGTAAAATCAGCAACTTTATCTTCAACCAATAACTAAACTTTCATGTTGATTAATAGAATGTCTCACACAGAATCGAACCCGTAATATCTGCTGCAATTCAAACAACTTTATACATATAAAAACACATTAATTTACCAGTGTCCAAAGTTGAAAAGCTAAGAAAGGTGTGTAAATAATTAATTTCATACAAAGCGTGAATTAATGAAATTTGATTTTTCATACAAAAAATGGAGATAACTCAACTTATCATTATATTCACGCCATTTAAGAAATTATGTTAGTTATATTCATATCAATATAATAAATATATTATATAACACTGTAAAAAAGTGCAATTAGACAAACAATGTAACTGAAACGTTAACACATACATAATGGTTGTTAGTAAACTCTTAAATGAAAGATATTTACATTGAAAATCGATACCTTCATTCGTATACGAGGTACCTCTACTTTAGGAGAAAAATAATTAATTTTTGGTGTAGTTTATTTACAGTAGAATTTTACTGCAGTTTGCAATAATAGTGAATTCAATATTATATGCATTAATAATTCATAAATTATACATCACCAACTTTACTGTATGTCTTCTGTGTATGTTTTAAGTGTTTACCGTAAAGTATAGACGGAGTTAGCTACTTTACAAATTAAGGTATCGAAACACATCTTTTGCTAAAATTATTTTTATAAAAACCAAATATTAGTAATATTATTAGTATAATATCATTCAAAATATTATTCACACCCTTAAAATAACATAAAATTCATACATCACGTAATTTATTATTAAATGTTACAAATACTCCAAAAATTAAATTTCTATATAAAAACACACATATCAATAAAAAAACACACAAAATACACATATTATAAGTAAAACTAACCCGTTCGCATATCTTGGTGTGCACGCGCAGCTTGTCGGAGCGCGCGAAGGAGCGTCCGCAGCCGCCGCACGTGAAGGGGCGCTCGCCCGTGTGCGTGAGGCGGTGCCGCGACAGGTGAGACGAGCGGGCGAACCTAAGAGCGAATATATGTATATACACACATACATAGCGGATACGCTGTATCCCGCATATAGCAGGGTAGGCAGAGGGAACCCGAGAACCGACATGTTAAGACACTCCGTTCCCTACTTTACGCCGAATTGAGGCATTGCATACGATTATGATTTTTATAATTCATTTATATGGTTATAAATGTATATGTCTTTATATAAATAATGAAGATTTAAACACTTCACATAAAATGCATTAAAGAGTTATATTATTACGAATAACTCAAAAACTACTCATTAAATCTAAACCATATTTGAATGGGACTACTTCAGATGCATTAGTTATCGTATAAAGAAAGAAACAAGAAAATTGGTTCACCCAGTAAAAAGTTATTCAATAACACACAGAATACAAGAAATGAATGAATGACTGACGGACAAAGTACAAATTAAACTATTGCCCATAGAACAATATAATTTCAGGTTAGTCTTTAATATTAATATTTGTAGAGTGAAATTAGTATGAAAGATGTATATTAACTTCATTTAGTGGATACTAAGTGAATGCAGGTGCATTCACTTTAAAATTTGGGATGACTCGAATTCTAAAAGTGCAACTTCGGCAATATCACCATAGTCTACATCGCTGGACGCATATGTGAGCCCATAGCACTCAAAGCATTAAATATTAATTATATAGATTAGTAATAGTACATTACCTAACATCGCATATATCGCACACGTGAGGACGTCCGTCTTGCGACTCGTTGGCGGCTGAATCTGATATCGATCCACTGGAGTCTGTCTCTTCGTCATCGTCCATTCCTTGTTTGTTTGCTTTCTCTGCAAATAATCATACATTATGTCTAAGACTATATCTATGTTGAAAATCACATAAGTCTAAAGTAAGGTGAATAAAAAATGTAATGATAATAGGGTAATAATTAGCAAAAAGTACGAACCAAGTGTCTATAGCAGGGCTTCTTAAATTATGGGCCGCGACCCCAAATGGGGTCGCGTAGCAAAATTCTGGGGTCGAGAGATTTTAAAGTTAATTATTTAAATATACATTTTGGCCAATTACCAATTTGTATGGGGTCGTCAAGAAACTCGCAATCATAAAAGGGGTCGTGGATGACAAAAGTTTAAGAAGCCCTGGTCTATAGGAAATGAAAAAAAAAATGAAAAAGATAAAAAGTAACCATCGAGTATTATATTGAACACAAAGTGACCACGGACTACCTATTATATAAAATGTATTATTTCTAATATCAAAATATATATATTATAATTGTAATGTATTATAATTGTATAAAATACTGATAAGCCAAAACAATAAATTTATGTTATGTATAAAAATCTTATTTATTTAATTTTTTTCAGCTCCACCGTGGTTATCTGCATAGATGGGTATGCAAAGAGAATCTAGTATCAAGTTTTTTATTTTTTGCCCTATCAAATATAAACATTTCGCCGAGTTTGAATCGAACCTATAACTATAGCGTTTACAATCAGATCCTCACCACACGCCACGATATTCAGAAACATGCGAAATAATTTTATTTTATTTTATTTTTTTTTTAACTTCACGCTGTAACCCGCATATAGCATGGTAGATAGAGGGAACCTGAGAATCTAGTGTTAAGACACTCCGTTCTCTTACAACAATTCCGTTCCCCACTTTCCGCCGAATTGAGGCATTACGTGCTGAGTGGCGGAACTCAACGCCGCGCTTTGCCTTGTTACCAAACCCAGAAAATGAAAATACTTACATTTCCTGGAGTGGGAATCGAACCCACAACCTGTCGCGTTTACAGTCGCATGCTTGTGCTCTGCGCCACGACGGGCGTTAATTTTTATCATATTTAAAAATATATTTTTATCACGTGAGAAATATGAATCATAAGGATTTACGTAAATTAATCCCTTAATATAACACCAACATGACACGTGGTTCAAGATAATTATCGTGAATTTTTTAGTGTAAATAAAGGCAAAAAAATAATTGCGCTACTCATACTGTTAAGACGAATCCTTGAAAGGTTCTCACGGGAAATTACCTCATTTACATATTTTATATCTTAATATTATAAATGAACCGTTTCTAAACGGCATTCCTAATATTTTTATATTGAGTTATAAAATTTAAAAAATTTTAATAAATATGTATATATTTTTTTTAATAAGCATAATAATTATTAATTTTGTTCCTTTAGGCATATTTGTAATAATAAATGTTAAACTACACCGGAAGTTAATAAATTCTCTCATATTCAAAGACGCAATTCTGAAAATTAAGAATTAGAATCACATCTCTATCGTGGCGCAGTGGTAAAACGTCTGACTGTAAACACGATTGGTTGTGGATTCAATCCTTGAGGAATGATTACATACATTTACAATAGTTTCATTTCTCTCTTCTGGTTATGATAGAATGCGGCGTTAACATAGGGCGGAAAGCGGAGTGTCTTGAGACTAGGTTCTCTATGACTACCCTATTACGCGGGAAAAAGTGCGAAACTAAGAATTTATATTAAACTTTTCAATAGATTTGTTTTAGACACATTCCATACTGGACTTAGTTAATAAAAACCTAATCTTCAACTAAAGCAAAATAAGGAGAACGTAGTGGTTATCATTTTCTCTCTCTGTCTATATGTTAAAAAGATTTGAAAAATGAAACAAATATATGTCAGTCAGCTTTCACTAGCACCTCACCGTCTGAATCATCATGCTCATTGTTGGTAGGCTTCTGTAGTACGGCCAGTTGTACTACTTTAATACCTCCTGGTTTCATATCATCTTTGTCATTGCCGTGGTTTGTGTTTGTGGCACCTGTAACAAAAAAATATTTAAAATATATCCTCTAATTACTTGAATTATCTTTAATTAATTTTTAACTACTAGGGAATGAACCCGTACCATCTGTAGTATAATGTAGAACCATGGTATTTTTTTATAAGTACATATATGAAGAAAAATAATGATTATTAGATTGTATGAAAATAATTAGATAAGTAAGCAATGCGAGAAGTCATTACCATAATTATTTTATAGAGGCCTTATAAAAAGCAAAGAATGAAAGAAATATAATATATACACAAGAGTAATAACGGCGTTGAGTTCCGTGGCTCAACTCGATTTTGGGCAAAAAGTGGAAAACGGAATGCCTAGATTCTCTTTGACTATACTTTCGGTAAACTGCGTGAAGCTAGTACTAGAGTAATACTAGCTTACAATTTGAATTGACGTCTGATTTTTTTCTAAAAAAAGCCGATTTGTCTAAAAAAAGGCGACGTAAAAAGCATTGGGGAATCCCCTAAACACACACGTATATTAAAAAAATAGATGAGTGACTTATCAATAGGATCTCGATATATGCACTTGATACAATATGATATACAAAAAGCTGTTGATATGTGGATAAAAAGAAAGAGGTTTGACATGACCATAGCCTTGACCTACCATTAAAAAAAAAGTTGTAGTAAGTAATGAATAAACATTATAATCGTTTTTCAAAAATAAGGCTTTATCGATATTAATATTCTCTTTCTGAGAATAAAATCGATTTTATATTGTAAACGTATGTTGTTCCGCGAAACGTATATTACGTTAGATCAAAAACGCCGTCCTATGCTTCAGCTGATTACTATGGAATAACTTTTCATATATGAATACGTCGCTTAAATTTTAAAACATTTACTAAATAAAGTATTATTTGAAGTGTTATTAATATAATAATACGTCAAGGACATAATTTCGATAGGATTAACAAAATTATGTGGTTAATATGGAAAAAGTGCAAATAGCTTATATATTTTTTAAATAATATATTAGGAAGATATTAAATTAATAAAATAAATATTACATCTATTACTGTGTTTGAAACATACTTTAATATAAATTGTAGTACATGTTTCTAAATAACCGCGTATTTTAAGTTAAAGGGTCTTCTAATTGAAAATAAATGACGTTTAAATCCATACTAAAATGTTACATATCGCTTATTTCTTCGGTTTCCAATTAAAATATATTGTTTGTGTAATTTGTATTGTAATTTGCGCAAGTAGATTATGAAGAATTATAATATGATTACTTTACATATTTGATAAACATCTGTATTATATAAACAAAAGAAGCAGGATATGAACTCGCAACTTTTGCTGTCATTTTAGACATATGCATGGAAAAATGTTATTAACAATTATTTAAAATCGCCCTAATATTATAAATTGTGTAGGTATATGGAGATGGAATGGAATAACTTTTTTTTTTAACATCACACTGTAACCCGCATATAGCAGGGTAGGCAGACAGAACCAGAGAACCTAGTGTTAAGAGTTTCATAGTTACTTTTTAATAAACAATAACACATAAGCTACAATTTATAAAGATTTTGTGTAATTTGGTCATGATATAACAATAAGCATAATAATTATTACTAGTGTCTCCGAAAAGGCGTTAATAACGCATTGCGTAGTGACGTATATGTCACTTTATATAAACATGGTAGTGTGTGTAACATTTATTTTATTAATTTAATATACTTTTAATGCATAGTTTAAAAAAATATATTAGCATTCTGCACTCCTTCTCTATATAAACTATAAGTGTGCCAAATTTCATACTCCTTCGTCCGCTTAATTTTCGTAGAAAGGGATCCAAAGTTTTTGCTTCACGTATTATATTTTATTTAATGGAGTCAAAATATAATGAGAAATACATAGCATAATAATAATTATATATTTAATAATTTTAAAATGGTACATTAAAATTAATATAAAATAATTTCCAAATTTTTACTATAATGACTCAGTACTAGAACAGTTGTGGGCATAGAATTTAAACTAATAAAAATACTAATAAAAAACGGGTTTAGTAAAAAAATTAAATAACTCGAAATGCTCGGTCGAAATGCCGACATTACTTAAAATCATTGCGACTTTAATGTAAATATTTTATTTTAGGGCGCGGCGGCTGGTTCTGTAAATAGATGTTTTTAAGATAGGCCCATAAAACGTGCACTGTTATTTTTCTCGTTACTTTTATGTCTGATAGAATGTATATACTTGTACTTTGTTATACAAAAATTGTAAAAAAATTACTATTGTTATTTGAAATTATATATTAGTCACATAAATCTAATTATGAGTAAGAATGAAAAATAACTAAATTGGAAGATTTAAATGAGATTGTTCTTTAATTTTTTTCTTTTAGCTTTTTGCTGCACAAAAGGGTATTCAGAGAGAATCTACTCAATCAAGACCCTCCGTTATCAGGTTTCCGCCTGAATTAGAAAAACTGAGTGGTGGAACTCAACGCTCAGCCATGTCTTTCCAGGCTGCGGTAATGAAAATAATTTAAACGTAAGAAAATATAATAAATTATTTCCAATTTATTAAAAGCAACTAAGAGTCACAACAATTACCAATTAAGAGTGCAAATCTCATATATAATTTAATTGAAATTTTCAACACCAGTACTAGTTTACGTCAAAAAATATGTTCAAGAACCACGTCTAACATGCAATCATATATAGAAAGAGAAAATCCAAGCAACATTTTTTGCATAAAAATAATAAATAATTTCCAGACTATTGAGCACAGATTAGAAAAGTTAATATTTCATATCGTGATTTTAACAAGAATTTTATTATAATGTTATACATATGTTATCTGTGATTCATCTACATTATGTTTATGTTGGCTGAGTAAGTATGTATTATTGTAAAACAATGACTTATGCATACTTATTTAAAACACATTATATCGTTACGCGCTGCGATTTCAATTTATGGTCTGTCAGTTTTATTCGTCTTTTGGGTCAAGATCATAATCATCTTAAATATATCTTTTTAAGGATACTAATACTAATTTTTCATTGTAACAATAATTTCTAAAATAATGTTTTTTTTTTTAAATCTATTTAATAATAAACAATATATAATTGAGAAATAATAGATAATAAAATTTTGATTTACAATAAAAATTGTGACACCATTCGCCCAGTTTATTGCATATCGGCTTACTGGCGGAGGCTCGCTATTAAATTGTGTACCGTGAAAGGAAATTACACTAAATTATTGTCTTGAGACCGTTCTATTGTTGTTTCGTTGCCCACATAAAGTAACTGCGTCATATATAATAATATGATTTTTATAATATATATTTTAGTTACGAGGTCGTTTCTAGAAGGTCATTCATTAGATATATTATGGTATTTACCGCACGTAGTACTAAATATTTATTCTTTGTATCGCCATATTGTATCGACTCTAAATTCATAAAATATAATTGAATTCGATAATTTAATACGTATATGTATAAAAGCAAAATACAAGTTGCCTTTTTAAAGCTTTTTTATGGGTTTTATAAAAACGTAAAACGTACTTTAGGAATAAAATATAAAATACCGCGGTAATAGAAAGTAACTTATTGGTAAGTACTTGGCTCTAAAACGCCTGCATTTTCTCTTATTAATAACTAGCGGAGTTCGTGAACAACTATTGTACTAAAAAATATCCTAATTCAATTCCAATCAACAGCTATCAGTTTCTAAAATTAATATAGCTTTCATAAAAATACTCAAACGGTGAAGAAATATCAATGTTTTTAATCATTAGCAAGAATTAACATCGTTATACAATTATATAATTAATTAAAGCGCAAGTTATTATGAATTTTTACCCATTTTTTTTCTTAAGTTCCGCCACTTATTAATTACAAAGCATATCATGTAGTTCTCTTTGGGACCTAATTACTAATTAAAAATTCTCAGTTACTTTTAATACCACAATACCTTAATTAACTGATATCGCGTTCTGTTAAATATACATATGTTTTAATATGAGATAAGATATTTACGTTCATTTATAAATAATTTCTGTCAAACATGTTATATATTATATTGTATTTCAATATACCCGTTCCGTATAAAGCGAGGCACTCATACATATTTATGAAGCATAAGTCGTTTAAGTTGCTTTTATGAAATACTTTTTTTTTTATATATATTTTTTTACGAACCCTCGCTGGCTTGTATATTTAATAATTTCCATAAGGTTTAAACAACGTTTTTTATATCAAATTATCCCTTTAAATATTTTTTTTAATAACCGACGCCTAATCCGAAATATTAAAATTTATTTTATGTTTATAAATGTGACCCAAAAATTACCTGTTATTTTGGAAAACGTCCGTTTAAAATATATATTTTTATAGCCAATAAAAACTTAATTTAAGACTAATTTATTTTCATAATGGACGGTATATAAGCGGTCAATGATAAATTTTGAAGATTTATCAACAATAATTAAAAATGTTGCTAATTTAAATATTTAACAACTTGTTTTATCGAAAGGGCGTTCATTTAACATTAATAATATTACATAAATTATTTCGCAGTGAATATAATTTGGTAAAATGTAAAAGAAAATTAAATATACTATTTTATGAATAACATGGACTATGATTTATAGGAGTTCATCAACCGTAATTTTAATTTAAAAATAACTCTGAACGTAATGCATATTTTCACATATTTTTTTCTAAACAAAAACATAATTTAGCTAAGTACCGTTGTGTTATTAAAAATATTTTGAAACAATAATAAATTGTATGTTTCCCAGATTTTGTAGATATCAGTTTAATTAAAAAATAAATGAAACAAAGTTTAGGATTACTAGATGTATTTAGCTTTAATAAAGGCTAAATAAATTCTTGTAAAACAAAGATAATTTTTTAGCGGGGTAGGCAGAGAGAACCAGAGAACCTAGTGTTAAGACACTCCATTCTCTTTTAACATTTCCGTTCCCCACTTTCCGCCAAATTGAGGCATTGCGTGTTGAGGGGCGGAACTCAACGCCGCGCTTTGCCTTGTTACTAAACCCAAGAAATGAAAATACAAAATTTTACATTTCCTGGCGTGGGAATCGAACCCACAACCTGTCGCATTTACAGTCGCACGCTGACGCAAAGATTATTAAAAATATTTTTCTGTAATAAGTATTTATAGAGATACTAGCGATATTAATTTATATTTCTTGTTAAAGACACCTTACAACAACAAACAAAAATTATGCAAACGGAAGAGCACCAAATTAGAAATAGTTAGTTTAATATGTACAAAAAATACATATCTTTTTTAATTATTAATAATTAATAATATAATCTAAGGAAACACCCTAATGGTGCTAATATTTATATGAATAGCTACAATTATCTTCAGAATAACAAATATTTAACCCAAAATGAAACCCGACACTTTGCAAATGACTTTTTAATTTACTAAAATAATTAAAAAGGAATTATAATTTTCACTATTAACTTCTAATTTCTTCCCTTGCCTTATTAAAAAGATTAAAAATATACGATTCGGAATTCCATTACGCGATGAAGTCATAATTTTATTATCCACGTCGCCGTCGCGGCAAATTAACGCGGGCGAAATTATATATAAGTGTAACCTCATATTTTACTTTTACACAATAAAACAATTGTATTATTAATTATATTACAGCAAAGCAAATGTGTTATTTTTTTTCGTTTTTGTTAATTTGGAATAAATTTTAATGAAAATCAGATAAGGAAGATGGACCATAATATTCTTAATTTCTTTATTCTGATTTAAATTCTATACGAAATATTTATATTTTTATATTATAGGCTTTGGTTTTAATGTGTGGAATTAAATATTTTTGAAATTTATATATATTACTAAAGATAAAAATATTATCCATTTTGACGCAGTTGGAAAACACTTGTTTATTAACGCAATGGTTATAGGTTCGATCGTGTCTCAGGCAATGATTATATTTTATTTATTTTCATTCTAAGCTTTGGTTAGACAAAACACGGCGTTAAGCTTCGCCATAACAAAACGTCTCAAATTCCGAGGGAAAGCAGAGAACGAAGTATTTTTACACTAAGTGTTAGCTCTCGAAAAATGTATGAAGCTATGTATGTTTTACCAAAAATATTATTAACATATGTAACAAAAATATTATGAACATATCTGTCATAATAAAAACAAAAATAATAACCTTATTTTTCTTTCATATAAGTATATAATGTTTTATACAAACATGCTTTGTTCGTTCCTTTTAGTGGTATTCAAGAATAATAAACATGTAACTTAAGAAGGAAACCTTTCAAAATGGATATAAATAATATAATAAAAATATATAGGTATAATTCAATTGAGTTATTAACGAGCTAAGCGGAATTCTAACAGAACGTGGTAGAAATAGTCGTTTTTTTTTCATTCTCACCTATTATTTAATAGGAAGGGAGCCTCGTGTGTCTTATACAGATACTGGGAGGCGGAAACTAACACTGCCCATGATATGTAGTAGACTTAAGAATTATCGTGTTTGGTCAGTTTAGTGATAGCTTTTTTTTTTAACTTCACGCTGTATCCCGCATATAGCAGGGTAGGCAGAGGGAACCAGAGAACCTAGTGTTAAGACACTTCATTCTCTTTCAACAATTCCGTTCCCCACTTTCCGCTGAATTGAGGCATTGCGTGTTGAGTGGCGGAACTCAACGCCGCGCTTTGCCTTGTTATCAAACCCAAGAAATGAAAATACTAAATTTTACATTTCCTGGAGTGGGAATCGAATCAGACAGTCGTTAGTGTTAGTAATATTTAAATATTTTCAGGTTTAAAATTAATCGTTTATAAAACAAATATTTTTTTATATATGTATGTATAACAAAATACATAAATAGGTACATAAAAAGGTATAAACAATGTCCGTCATATTGACATTACCAATTTTTGTTAAGTTTATTAAAAATATCCAAATGTTATTTTACTAATTTCTTTTTTTTTATATTAATATTAATTTTATGAATATATAAGCACAATTAAGAAACGAAAGTAGGAAAATAATTCTATAATCATTAATTTTAGGTTCCGCGTTAAATACGAGTTTTTGCCAAGGAATTTGACACGTAAAAAAATATTGAACGGCGAATACTGAGAATTAATTATTTAATATGTAAAAAGGGCATATAGCAGCAACTTCACGCTTTTTCCCGCAGGGTATTGAGAATCTAACGTTACTACACTCCGTTCTCACCTTACACCCGACATCAAGACATTGCATGTTGAGTGGCGGAACTCAACGCCGCGCTTTACCTTACTAAAGCGAAGAAATAAAAAAGTAATAATTATAATAATTTCGCCGAGTGTATATACCACATATATTTAAATATTTCCTGTAAATATTTTCTTCAAAAATCTATATTTTAGTAAAATATTTAAATGGTTTTCGTTATAGAATATAGATATAAATGAAGAAATTGTATTGAAATACAATTATTTTATGATATATTTGGCGACCGTTGAAGTATCGTATTATAAGTATCAGGCGCTAAAACTTGGAGGGTATGACACCAGCATATAAGCCGCAATCGCAACACAGGATCGAATTTTATTTTAAAAAATATTTGTATATATTTAATAGATCATTGTGGCGCAGTGGGACATTGTCTGACTGGGAATGATTATATTTAAATTATTTCAAATGAATTAGCTCTTTAGTAACTAAAGAGCGGCGTTGAGTTCCGCTTATCAACGTGTATTTTTTATTAATTAGAAGCCTTTGCGATATAAGACTATTAAACTCCGTATTTGTATTAAAACATAAATTGGATCAAAACATGGCTAACTATTTACTACCTAAATTTATAACTCTAATATTTATAATATATTCATAATCGACAATATAAAATATTAATCTTCAAATAAGGACACCTTATAAGGAAAGATAGTCAATAAGATAAAATAAAAAAAAAAATCGCATTAAAAAATAAACATATTACAATATTTACCCGGTGAAGTGACTTTGGCGGGGCCTTCATCAGTCTTATTATCCTCTTGGAAGCGTACAGTCATGGCTTTCTTTTTCGCTCTTAATTTATCATCCTCTGGAGACATTATGGATACTCGCTTCTTAGGCCTTTCTTCTTCTAACTCACGTTTCACTTCAGAAGCTGCCGCTGCGGCTGCGGCTGCAGCTGTAAGGAAAATTTTGTAAAAATTGATATTTAGTAAAAAAACAACGGGTTGCACTGTGGGAGTGCCGGCAAAAATAAAACATTATCATGGCACAGTAGGAAACGCACAGGTGGAAGATTCAAATGCAACAAAAAAATCAAAAGAGATCAACAACGCATCAAAAAGTTTTATTAATTGAATTCAAATTATTACGTCAAAATCCTTTGCACACCATAAACAAAACACTTCTAGACTTTATTTCTAAGAACAGCAAATAGATTGTCTATTTGTTCTCTCCGTCTTACCTACCTGCCTATCTAACTTCACGCTTTATCCCTAGCGGGGTAGTCAGAGAGAACGGAGCTCCAAACGCTACGGTCCCTGCATTCCTCGCACGCCTCGTCCACAGTCATTAAACTCTTCATGCATGTCCTCCGGGGGGTCCTCATGCTTTTTACGTGACCTTCCTCCAGTATCATTGATACTGTGTTCTCGAAGGTTAACCGAGGTCTCCCCTTACCTCTCTTGCCGCTTACCTTTGCTTCATATATCTTTCTCATCATTCTCTCATCACTCATCCTCTCGACGTGCCCAAACCACTTGAGCACGTTCTTCTTCATTAATACTAAAGGTCCGTCTTACGAATTTTCGATAAGGTCACGTGTCCTGACGCGAGTTTAATATAGAAATAATAAATCACAAGAAGTGCACAACGCCTAAAGGAGGTTTCTCTTCAAAAAGTTATTTATTTCGACTATTTTATATTTTAAAAGATAATTAATCTAAATCAAAAAAACATTTTGCACAAGATATGAACTTGTAACCCAAAAAAAGATCGATTTGAGTCGCTTTATAGGTTACGTAAGTAATATCTAAATTAGTTATATAAAAAACTAAATACTATAAAAAGAGCTACATCGGAAAACCTATAAAATGTATGAGAGCATCGGTGAATAAGTGATGGTTAATCGTTTTATACGTTTCACGATTGATTTTTTATATCTGATGTGTTTATATGAATTAATTAAATTGACACTTTTTATTTAGTGCAAGGAAATGTTTATAAGAAGTTTATCATAAACTGTAATAACTTTGAATATCATCAGTTTAGATTGTAAAACCTGCTATTTTTTGTGTGTGCCGCATAATTTTTTACTGCATGAATTTTGATGATTCTTTTATTATACGATGCTTCATATGTGATCCGATTTAAATTTAGTTAAGATCTAATGAGGTGTTTTGGAGTTATTCGTAATAATTATGTTGTTCAGTGCCTTTTCTTTGAATCGGTTTTCTTTTTTTGTTAAAATTTCAATTATTATCGTTATGACTTTACTATAACATGTAAAAAAATTACAGAATTGGTCAAATTTATGACTTAAAAAATTTGCGACTGTCAAACCCACGACTTCTAAAATTTGCGGCTCTATTAAAGTTAAAAAAATTGTTATAAATAAATATATAGTTGAAGAACATTAAAAAATACTATTTTAACCGGATTTATCGCGTATATTTTAGTATTCGGAAATTTTTGGAAACATTAAAGTAGTCCATTACAGGTAAACTCTACCTACATGATTACACGATTAATCCGGTAAATGTGTGAAAACCGCAAAAAGATTTCATTATATATTAAAAAAATGTTTTTTATCCTAATATTTTACTTAATATGCTGTTATAACGTTTATTCTTTAAGTCGACGATATTCGTTATTACAGATTATCGTAAACGTCTTATAAACATTTCGTTGCACTAAATGAACACTGTACATTTCACGCTGTCCGCATATAGCAGGGTAGGTAGAGGGAACCAGAGAACCTAATGTTAAGACACTCCATTCTTTCAACAATTCCGTTCCCCACTTTCCGCCGAATTGAGGCATTGCGTGTTGAGTGGCGAAACTCAACGCCAAAATTACATTTAAATGATTTATATAAATAATATTATATAAAGAAATGAATCATTAGATATATAAAATGATTAACAATCGCTTATTCCATGAAGTTCTTATACATTCTGTAGGTTTTCCGCAATACTAGCTTATACTTTTACATAATTTTAATTCCTTTATCTGTTCTACTAACTTTAATTTGTTCTACTATTTTAACCGATTTCAAAAATGGAGAAGGTTGTCAAAATCACTTTTTTTATGAGTGTTATCGCAATCTTTTTACTGGACTAATTTTGATGATTCTTTTTTTATATGATAGCTATTGCTTCTGATGTAGTCGCATTTAAGTTTAGCTAAGATCTGACGAGGAGTTTTTGAGTTATTCGTAATAATTTAAAATTTAAGTGCATATTATTTGTCGCTAATCTCTTTTTGTTAAAGTTTTAATTATATCAATAACCAATATTTGTTACAACTCACAATTATTTTTTCACTCTTATTTAATAAAATAAAATATTTATACTAAATTTTGAACACGTTTTTTAATATTTACTTTATATAACACAATATTCGGTAATGGCTGCATTTAAGTACAGTAAGAAAAAAATACTTCCTTTGTCACTCAGGCCCAAAGATATTAAAAATTTTAGCGTGAATTATCAAAATTCTTGTTTTTAATGATTTTTTTTTATTATTCAACTTGTCGCGTGTTATCATAAAACGAAAAATTTAATTTCTTTCCTTTTATACAAATAAAAGGATTTCAAAAAAGAGGTTATTTATTTTTTTTTAATCATCTCCTGTATTTATAAATGCACTACGTTGATGTCAGACGGGCTATATAATATAATCGTTTATTAACATGACGTATTTTTTTAAGAATTTAATTTAATATTCATTATGGACACATAAGTTTAAAAGGTTTAATATTTTTAATACCAACTGCAAAGCGACAAGTTCTCTTCACCTCGCTACCTAAGGGCAAGATGCATGACAAAATAAATTAAAAAAAAACAACAAAAAGTAGGTAATTCAAGCACAAGTGACATATCGAAGACGCCCGCGGCAAGATGCCACAACCTACATCGAAAGAGCCGAAATGACAGTAAAAGCGGAACGTACGTATATATGAATTACATATACTTATATAAATATATAGAAACGAGTCTTACTGCGAGGTTAAAGGTAATAAAGAGGACATTTTAAACTTGTATTGATATCTCCATCGTGTTAAATATATTGTTTTATAATATTATCGTCAGTTTTTATTTGTTGAGCGCGGCGTTGAGTTCCGTCACTTACATTCGCGACGGCAGACTGGTTAGTGCTGACGTGAATTCGCGTCATTTCAAATTATTATATTATATTTTCAACATTGATATATCAAACCAAATTTT
Organism: Philaethria dido; assembly: GCA_033558755.1. Classification (NCBI taxonomy): domain Eukaryota; kingdom Metazoa; phylum Arthropoda; class Insecta; order Lepidoptera; family Nymphalidae; genus Philaethria; species Philaethria dido. Next base: position 372,572 of record JAKGSA010000448.1, on the reverse strand, counting down.
ATACTTTTAATCATCCCCTTGACGTTACAAGTTTGCGGCAATCAGCTTCAGAATTTCATTATATTTGCCTGTACTCAGATTTCGTTGCGGCGTTGAGTTCCGCCACTCAACACGCAATGCCTCAATTTGGCGGAAAGTGGGGAACGGAATTGTTGTAAGAGAACGGAGTGTCTTAACACTAGGTTCTCAGGTTTCCTCTGCCTATCCAGCTACATGCGGGATACAGCGTGAAGTTAAAAAAAAAAGAATTCGTATCGTAGAAAATTAGCCGGGCTGGGCTTGAATGTGCTAACATGCAATCTCCCTAATTAAGGGAGCGTAGTGTCTTAACACAAGGTTCACTTTGACTACACTATGCTATGCGAAAAAAGGCGTGGATTTTTTTAAATCTTATTTGGTAGTGTGTATACTAGTTACTGTAACTGATGGGTTTCAGTTCGATTCTGTATCGTTCATGATATTTAATTTATAAATTCTTACGTAACTATATTACTTTATAAAAATTTAGGTAGGAAAGTAAATCTTATTAATCTTAGCTCACAAACGACTAAAGTATCGTTATGTATACTCGAAGGAAAAACTTTATATTACTTTTCGCGAAAAGATGCCGACGAAGCAAAATGAAATTTAGTATACTTACTTAAACTTTATATGGAGATAAAGTGCAGGTAGTTAATTTTTTTAATAAACATAGATTATAAAATATTAAATTTAAAAAAAAATAATAATTCCTCTTTTTTTTACTTTAGTAAACAGATTTCAAATAAAATGAACAAAAAGTTAACATTGTTACGAATAACTCGAAAACTCGCTATATACTTACGTTGCAAGTATTAACGGTTTTACTAGTAATTATTAAATTAGTTTATATAAACTTAAGTTACAGCCATCTAACCAAAATTAAACAAAGCCTGTATTGTAATTATTAAACAATCGAAAACCATAAATATAAATATATTTTAGTTCATACATTTGTAAATTAATATTCAGAGACAAAACAAATGATTAATACAATTACTTATACGAGAATCGAATCTACTTTTAAGGCTTTAAATTTATTTATTATATTCCTTTTATTTAATAAGCGATTATGAGCTAATATAAAAGTAATTTATTTAAAAATATACGTTAGTATTCCTTACTATAGCACAAATGAATAATTGTCTCGGCAATAATTAACGACGTAGACCTCATCTTTTTCTAACCCTACAAATTCACAATATAAAACCTTCGTTCGTGCTTTTGCAATATTTATAATAAAAACAAGTTATACGATCTACTTAATAAATAATGCAATAAAGAATATGCTGGATTACAATATGTAGCTACTTATTCTGTCGTTGATTGCAATGGTATTTACTTTTTATACGAACATTTCGCATATTCATCAATTTTTATTCTATATTAATATTATGGAGAAAAGAGACCATCGTGAATCGAGTGGTTACGGGTTCGATTTCCACTCGGGGATATGATTGTAACTTAACTTAGCTTCATGCTTTATCCCTAGCGGGGTAGACAGAGAGAACGGAGCGCCAAACGCTACGGTCCCCGCATACCTTTTTCGCCTCGTCCACAGTCATTAATCTCTTCATACATGCCTTCCGGGGGGTCCACATGCTTTTGAAGTTACCTTCCACCATTATATTATATTTAAATTATGTTTAATTCTCCGCTCTGGTAAGACAAAGTGCGACGTTGAGTTCCGTAATTCAACTTGTAATACATCAAATTGGGACGGTAAGAGAAAGAAGCGCGGCGTTGAGTTCCGCCACTCAGCACGCAATGCCTCAATTCGGAAAGTGGGGAACGGAGTGTCTTAACACTATGTTCCCCCTGCCTACCCTGCTATAAGCGGAATACAGCGTGAAGCTAAAAAAAAAGAGAACGAAGTGCCTTAACACTAGATTTTTCCCGTTTAAGCCTGCGTTGCTGAATAAAGCGTGAAACTGTCATTTTTATTCTATTTTAACAATTGCAATTGTATACAGTCGTCATACTGTTAAGCTAGATTATTCATATCCTAAGGAATTAATAAATTATGTCTCACGTTTATTATAACTGAGACGGCGCAATGACTCATGTATTTTGTTAAATGTAACCTCTCAAAATATTTCTACATCGACTAAGTACATGCTTGTTGACGAGCTTCTGTACTAGACTTTATTTTTTTTAGTTTCACGCACCTCCCTTATATAATTGGGTAAGCAGAGAATCTAGTGTTCAAACACTACCTTCTATGTATACTTTAGAGAATTTTAGTGACGTAATTTACCGTCGATAAAAATAATTTGAATACAATCATATTCCGAGTGGGAATATAACCCGAAACATACAGCGTCTATAGTCATAGTCATAACGATAAGATGGCGTTAAAACTTATTGTGCATGGTTTTCTAAAAAACATCCAGAAATAATGTAACATTATGTATTCCGGTTCCAGAAATATTTTATATTTATTATATGTAATTACATGGTCTAGTTAGATAAACTTAGTATTGGGTTTCGCTAACAAATAAGTTTCGAAATGGGCGGAAACTGGACAATCGAATTACTTTCAACAAACTTCCCTCTAACTTACTAGTTCTAACTCGTAAATTGCTGAAGATATATGAAAATAAAAGAAAAGTAACAAACATTATTATAAAAGTGAATATAAGTTTGTTTGTTACGCTAAAACTCAACTAATTATCATGAAATGTTGTACACATATTTTTTAGAGGTATTAAAAGGACATAGGATACATTTTAATAAAAAATATATATTTTGGAAGCCATGAATGTTACTCAAAAAATTTGAAAATCTGGCTACTTCAAAGTCTTTTGATTTTCGTGATTATTACAAATATTAAATGAAACTATTTTAACCGGACTAATCGCGTATATTTTAGTATTCGGAAATACATATTTTAGTCTACCTGTGAACACGGATCAACACTCTACAGTGATCCGCCGGGTCGGGTTGCCAAAAATGTATTTTTACTTGTAATACTTTAAAGCCTTCAAATTAACGCATATACGCACTACACTTCAGTATGGACTGCCATTGAACGCGAGCGAAGCCGCGGGTAATACCCAGTTACAAAGTTACGAAGTTATTATACTTAGTTTCAAATCAAAATTAACAAAAGGATAAATTATAATTAATGCAAACAGAAGTCGTATTTAAACAAATATTAATTACTATTATTAATTTAACATAGATATAGCCTTCGCATATCGATTTTTTATAGTATTGTAAAATAAATATATTTATTTTGTTAGCTTATTTGAAGAATAGATTCTTAATTAACTCTGACATTGAGAGATAACGTAGGACCCGCATGCAGAAACAATTTGTGTTCTATGAACGGAAATTTATTACGCGAAATGCCAAAATTTTTGTTGCCGGTAATTATATTGTCAGCTTGTTTTAGTTTACCTTATATTTCAAAGGACGAATTCAGGACGTATATTTATTTTAACCGACAAAAAGGGACGAGGTTCAATTGGACTGTATTTCTTAATGGGTGTTACCGCATAACTTTTTACTGGGTAAAAAAAATTTAAATAATATCTGACGAGTAGTTTTCGAGTATTATTCGTAATAACTGTAATTATTAAGGTGTTTTTTTTTTGGACTTGGAAGTCGGTTTCTTTTTTTTAACAAAAAAGTCTTAATTGAGTAACAAGAAATTTCTATTTAAAATAATTTTCTAAATATATATGTTCCATATTTCTACATAATTTATGCTACATATAAGTAATGTTAGAAAAAGTAAAAAAAATATTTTTTTTTACCTATATACATAAAAGTCACATTTTTAAACGCCCAAAACAACGCCATTGGCAACTTTACCCAACTAACCTTCTTGCTCAGTCTGTATACTGGCAACAACGCGTTCTCCTCTGGCCGCATGCCGCGCCTCCTCCATCTCCCTAGCAGCGGCCGCCAGGATATTGTTCACAGCGGTCTGTGTGGTGGGCATGTCCTCACGACGCCGCCGACGTATCTCCTCAGCACGCATCATGGACTGTTGATACATGTGTATCTGAAATATTTTTGATGTTATACGATATTTTTTACTAATATATACCTAATTTTTATTATTAGGTAATTTAAGAGAGAAATAATATATATTGTATTCTAGAGTGAAAACTTGTTAGGCATTAGATGATTTTTGGTAGGTATATAGTTTTGCGTAAAATTCAATATTCAGTTTTAAGTTTTTATTTCTATCGACAGTTCTCGTAAATGCCACCTATTGCGTTTATTTTTTTCTTTACGCACGAAAAACCTGGTGTTAAGACACTCTGATTTCATTAAATATGCTTATTTATTAATATAAAATGACAGCAACTAAGAGTTTATTTATTATAGGTATCAACTTTAAACATTAATTTGTGCCACATTATGAGTTTAATTTTATCAAAATTCATTCAGCAATTTTTGCGTGATTGACAAACATTAAATTTTAAAACTTTCACATTACAATATTAGTAGGAATAAGAAAGTAAACCACACATGTTTTTGCACCTTTCTGATCACTAGCATAGTGATTATTCATGACTTAAAATTCTTCTCTCTATATCTTTCTTAGACCTAAACGTACCGTTACAGGACACAGGATTTTCTAGAATGATATATTCAGTACTAAGCAGTTAATAATACACATAAGAAGTGTGAACTGATTGATTAATCGAAAATGCATACTTTTGAATGATACGGATATAACAATTAGTAATTATTGTATTGCACGCAAATAACTGTTAAATTTCATACAAAATCCTACAACGTAGGTATATTTAAATAAATATAAGTATGTAATAACTTCATAATAATTAATTCGTAACATTTAACCCGTGACTTTTGTATATAAAAACAAACGATATTTTATAGAAGCATCCACCAATCACGGTCTGTTATAATATTTATAATTAAAATTCTTTCTCGCTCGGACCGTAATAAAATTTTAAACTATTAATAAAGTTTTATAATAAATATACATTGTAATATTCTAGAATAGAATACCTAGAATTCAACATAGTTTTTTTTTCAGCCGCTTTTGTAACAGGGTAATCAAAGAGAACCTAGTGTGAAGGCATTCCGTTCACCGCGAATTCGAGACATTACGTGTTAATTGACTAAACTTAACGGCGCGCTTAGATTTTTGAGAGAGAAGTAAAAATAATTTAAATAAAATTGCTGCGAGTGGACATCGAACCCACAACCAATCGAGTTTACAGTCACACACTGCCAAAATAACCTGAATGCAATGAATTTCTTTGAGGATAAATCGCTTGATTCATAAAAACCAATGTCTTAAATTTAGTTAAGCCAAGTCCATTCTATTCAAGTCTCTAGTACGTTTTTCCATAGAAATAAAAAAAACTGTACAAGAAAATAACTATAGGCAATTGATAGTACTACGTTTACGATGATAGACGAAAAAAACGTGGCTTTGGGTAAACAGTTAAAAACCGCAGTAAGCACAGATAACCGTTTCTTTCTGATCAATTTGTAAGCTTAAGAAAAGCTTTTCTTCGTTCATTCTTAAGCGAGTGGAATGAAAGCGACAATAGCAATGAGACGAAAATTGAGTACGTTTAACATATTTATTTTTTTACCTTATTGCGACTTTTAAATCTTTATCCTTACTAATATTATAAATATGAATGTAAGTTTGTTTGTTACGCTTTCACACCAAAACCACCTAACCGATTATCTCGAAACTTTGCACACTTATGCTTTGTACTATGGAAAAGGACATAGGATACATTTTGTTTTTATTTATTTTTTTATTAAGATTAACATTTTTTTATGTATATCTAAGAAATCCCTGAATGAAATTATATTTTTTGTTGTCAAATATAGTAATATTTGACAACAAAAAATATATCATTTATTTCTTATGAAGTTAGGCGGCTGGAGAGTGACGTAATTTTTTTAATATTAATTTAATAATTTGCCATTGAAAACGCGGGCGAAGCCGCAGGAAACTGCTAGTAAAAAAATTAAAATTAAATTATATCTAAATGGAAATCAATATAGAATTTTATCAACGTAAATTGATGGGTGCGGGTTCAAATCTAAAATGAATAAATAGAAATAAATGTATTCGTAAATAATATTTTTTTCACCGTTTAGTAGCAGATGCAACAAAAAAGTGTAATGTATAAAATATATTTTAAACTGTCTGTTATTAGTTCCAATTTGTTCGTGTTTTTTTTTTTAAACAAAAAATGATATAAAGACGTTGTCCTTTAGAGCCGGATATAGTTTTTATCCACATTTTTTATTATAATGTTAAATTCACAAATCCGTATATGATATAATATTGTAAACTAAAAATTATTCTTTACAATTGTCAAAATATAAACCGTTAGAATTACAAGTAAGCTTTTATATTAAATGGTCTGTAGAGGTCGGTGACCTTAAAATAAAATGACGTAGCATTTTAAACGCCAAGTATGTAGTTAAGAAGCTAAGTCTACTTAACAAATAGGATTAATTCTGACCATTCATATACTTTTTTTTAATTAAGAATAAATGTTGTAATAAGTTTATATATAAAATACATATAAAATAAGAAAGAAAATATGTAGCCATCTTGGTGCACTTGGGATGCGCTTGACTGAATGTAATAGCCGAGGGAACCATTCGAAGAAATATTTATTATAATAATATAGTTATTCATATTTATAATGTAGTTATTTATATTTATACGAGCTGCTGTCTGCGGCTTTGTTTATCTAGACTTAATCATTCTTGCATTTCATTCTTACCTTCAGTCTACACAAAGAAAAACTTAATTTTAGTCCGTTCCCATAGAAATTTCGATAAATTCTCTTATATTATGCCAAATTCCAGCTTTTTACATACAGTTATTAGGGCGTTGACTGACTGTCAGTCACTCAATGTAATACGGAAGTACTAGTACTATGAGTATGCAATGATTTCGAAAAGAAAGGAAAGTGAAGAACTGAGTCACTCATAACATAAATTCTCTAATTAAAATGTATACAAATCACTAACTATATTTGCTGTATTAACATCCAAGAATATTTAAATAATAAAATATTAATATATATACAGTATAAAAATATATCTAATATTACCAAATCTCGTGTACGTACATAATTTATAAGAAAAGAAATGAAATACGTCCAAAACTATTTTGTAAATTACTTCGCTCGCGTCTAAATTGTGTTCGTGAATATTTTCTCTTTAGAAATGGGTCCGTTATTTTATTACGCGAACAATGGACGTAAAACAATGTATAAATTATTCGTTCGGTACAATTTTTGTAACTAAAACTTTTTAAAGCTGTAACGTTACGTTCATAGCGCTGTTATTAAAACGTGGGATGGTCTATGTTTATTAATATTAAAAAAACGCAATTTAAGTTTATAATTAAAGGATTCATATTTACGCAGCGACGCAGTAAGGCAGCGTTCGACTGTAAAGGCAGTTGGTTGTGGGTTCGATCCCCACTCGAGGAAAATGGATTGTATATAATTTATTTTCATTTTCCAACTTTAACAAGATATGGCGTGGCGACGAGTTCCGCCACTCTCAATGTGCAAAGTGGAAAACGGAGTGTCTTGATATTGATTGATAGTTACTTTATTAATACCTAATTATTTAGTAAAGAAAAATGGCGTCATGTCACATAATATATAATATAAACTGACATTGGATGTGATTTTAAATATTTCTTACAATAACGTGGTCCTTTTATTTTGCCTATGCCTAAACTAGGCTTAGATTTAGATCTCTTTAGGACTTTTTTAGGTATTACTTGAAGATATCTAGTTTTCCGGCCTAGTTTAATAAAGTAGAGTATTTTATTATCTATATAATTAAACTTTTATAATGTTAATTTACTTGAACATCTACCTAATATATCTAAAATACAATACGCAAACAAGAATAAATAGAAGAATATTAACTAAAGAGCCTAAACGTGGGCTTAGGCTAAAAGTTTATAATATTTAAGCAGAATTGTCATTAGAAGAATCACAATACGTCATATTTACAATAGTCATTTAAATAGCTATACCATTAAATATATTTTACCTTCAAATATATGACAGGTCTATAATAAAATTTTAATTTTATGGCAAATAACTTAGATTACGTCGCAATTTGACAAAATTTCCATTCCATTACAAATAAGAAGATAATAATAATAAAAATAAACAAAACACAAGAAAAATAAGTTATCGCATAGATACCTACAATTTTTTTATTTTTATAACCAAAGTTATCACAAATTCAATATTTATCTTTAATTTTAGTAATGTTTAATATATTCAAGTTGATAATATAGGTATAAGATGTACATAAAGAATATCATTTTATGTTTACGATGAAATGCATTTATATTAAAATTGTATAAAATATATTGGGTTAGGGATTGCGATAGGTACAATGTCTCAAGATTATTTGTTCATAAGGAAATAAAAGGATCTTTTTGCAGTAAACATATCAAGGCGTAGTCGTGTACGTGGGCACTATATATCAGTTTTTTTAAGAAATCCAAACAATATTAATAATTCATACAAACAAATTATGTGATGTTGAAATATTTTTTCTCAGAAATATTTCTTATGTTATAAACTTGCTGTAAATCCTATATATTTACAGCAAGTTGAATAAATTGACGTTTCAAAAAGTCAGACACATATATTCCTCAATTTGGCGGAAAATGGGGAACGGAAATGTTAAAAGAGAACGGAGTGTTTTAACATTTAATTTAACACGAAGCGCTATAATTAAAGAATTGAACAATTTTTTTTTTAATTATTAATTGCTTCATTAATATAGTTTTAAATATTCCATACATTCATACACAAAAAAATATTTGAACGCAAACAAAAATAATAAAAAGCGTAGATAAACAAGTTATTTCATAAAAAATATGCCCCTACATTAAAACCTTATATTGTGAGCAGGGTTAGTATACAATAAAATAAAAAGCAGCCCACGTCTGCGTCAATGTTATTCTTTTTGCATCTGAGGTCCTCTCACATACCGTGGAAAGGCTTTTACGGATCGATTTTGAAGCGCCTATTGCGAATGTTTTTGCTTTGCATAACGTTCCCCAATGAAAATGTTTCACATATGCATACATACATATGACATCAAAGAGAGCTTTTAAACTATAATTCAATAGGGAGTGCGGCAAAATGATTTTTTTATTTGTCGAAACATATTCACGTTTATATTGACGAGTATTTCAATTTAAAATTCAGCTTACCTTCGTAATACACGAAACTTTATATTCTTTAATATTTATAAAAAAGTAAATAAATGAACCAATTGATTATCAAACATTATGCTAATATGGTACAATTCTACTTCAATAACACTAAAACATCAGATTTGCGCACGCGAATTAATGTCCGACAAATTATTCATGAGTTTTTAGGCGTACAATTTTTTTATACGTTACATATGCAAATACGAATTACTTAAAATATATTATGTTCAGCTTTGTGCAAATGGACTTTTTCGCGCCTTTTTACGCGTAGATTATAATCAGTGAGATAATGCTGGCCGCAACATTAGTGTAGTAGGTGTAAAATTAAATAAATGAGTCATTATTACAGTTCCCGTAGTTGTTATAGTTCGTTAATGCAAATTCATCTATTGTACGTAATGTTTCCGCAGATGTTTACACAAGATGAACAAAATATTTTATATAAAAAATTGAAAATGTAATTCTATTGCAGTTATAACGGCTCTCAGTTTATGTTTCAGCGTCTGCTTACTTATATTTTTATTTAAGGTGATAAATCGTCTCCACAATGTAATAAATATTTGATCTTTCATAAGTTTTAATGACTACTATAGGTATAAAAGTAGGAACAAATCAATAGTATTTTTGAATATTTATAGGTTAAAAATACTTGCGAATAAATTTTAAAGTGTTGGAATTGCAAAGCATCTTGATATAATATCTTTAATTAAAAAATTAACCATACTATAAAACCATAATTAAATTATGAAACATGGTCATAATAAACATATTATTATTTTTCTTTATTATATTAAATAATAATTTGAAAATTAGAAATTCGCAAACTATTTTGTTCCCAATTTACAGTTACTTTCATCTAATAAAAACGTACCAGTACTTACATGATCATAACTTCATGTTTAACAGTTAGTTTTTAATCTTTTATATTAACAACAACCAATATTTTAAATATACTTAAATACGAATTCTAGACGGCATGAAGAAAAATGACTCATTGCCATTACGTCATTTCATTCAATTTAGCAATCTCGTCTAAGACGTAAAACATACTAAAGTCATATAGGAAAAGTTTGAGAAGTAATTCTGAAATATTCAATTCAATTTTGTTCGCAAACATTGAAATTGATTTCGTAATTCTTGGCTAAGTAGCGGAGATGTCTGCTTCGTCAAAGGACGTTCTATATAATTCTATAAATATTTTTTATAACGTTATAATATAAATTGTCATTATAATAACCAAAATATTTCATTATTCATTCACGAAACCAGTTTTTAAATTCTCGAAATTTGTCAAATAGAAAGTGTCACTAAAATTGTTATTAATCATTAATGCTGACGTCATTATGTTTAAATCATGATAAATTTTGATAATAATCGATCATTCACAATAAAAATGTAATAAGAAAATATATTATTAATTTAAACCCGCCTAAAAGCAATCAAAAACCACGCTCACACCCTAAAATTATTTTATTTTTATTTTTTTTAATTAAACTTCTAATCTTATATTTTGATATAATGCGATGTCTTTTTTTTATTTCGAACAACGACCGTATCGACCACAGACATTCAATATATAATATTTTTTTAAACCTTTTTTTAATTTTTAAGGTCAAAGCATTATCTTCTAGCGTGCTTATTTATTATTTGGTTTGCATATTTAATAAAATTGACGTCAATTTGCAAAAAAAAAACATATTTAATATTAAGAAAATACCAACGTTAAAATTTAAATATATCGCAAATGTTAAACAGAATGTGCGCAATATTATTTTATTTATTATTCATTACCACTCAACCCACAACAGACTTAAACAATGAATGTTTTATTTTCATTTTAAACAACTCAGTATCAATATAAAAACATCTGATTTCATTGCGATTGAGCTTGAAAAATAATATTACACAAAAATTTTATACATTCCTTTTATATTTTAAATAAAGCATTACATTCAATTCCTTTTAAAAGCCGTTCGCGAAATGTAGACAATAATTTATCTATAAATATTTACGATTATTATATCACATATGTGTTTTTTATTATTTTTGTTTTAATTACTGTTCTAGATTATGTGTGTTGTTGTAAAAATAACTATCTTATAAAAGCTTTAAAAAGTTCCTGACAGTGATATCATTTTTTATGTATAATAATTTTTATAGGCAAAGATATACAAAAATAACAAAGCCTTAACTCCGATGGTCGTTCGTGGGCTTTTTTATTTTTATTCACAGACAATGTAGAACCACGCATCTCTTCTATCTATAAGCCGCTTTAGTTCAACGCTTCTAAAGGAAAAAAATACAAACTCTCTTTTTAAACTTAATTATCATCAAGATAATATAAGGCCATGTTCAGACCAGTCTATTGTAGATATTTCTATAGTACTTGTACGTATAACAATAGCCTTTGCCTGTTTTAAGAATTGTCAAAGTAAAAAAAAGTAAACCTTAAAAGTTAAATTATACCGACTGAAACTATTTAAAATAAATTTAAAGTCATTCAAAATTTTATACGAGCGCTGTAGTAAGGAATTCGCTCTCCTTTGTTCGAGTTAAAATATTATTCAGAGGCTATGTATTTTAATTTCGTTATCTTTTATTTGTACATTTAAATTTAAGAACTAACTCGGGTTTATGCTAAATAACCACACAAGCTGAATTGATTAGTGTTGTCAGAGATAAAAATCAAGCTTAACTACCTTTTTTGTCCAAAATCACTATCAATTACTTACACATTTTAATATTTTACAAATTTTTTACATTTTTTATGGATTTAATTACTTAAACTGTAACGATGTACCGAAATTACGTTAAATTGCATCAAGAATAAATTTTTTTTTATAATTAAACGAATTACATATTATGCCTTTATTTTTTATAAATGATCAGTAATAGATTTCGAATTTTATGTGTATGTATATAAATGATCCCACTTATTAAATGTTTATAATATTTTTTTGAATATATTATTTTATTCATATTTGAACGATAATCTAAGCACCGTCAGTTATTTAAAAAGAAATATGGCGTCTCAAAATGAATTTGCTTGAAATATTTAAATTTGTTATTAAATATTGAACGCTAACATAAATTATGAACCTTAATATAATATCATATAAATTACAAATATTAGGGGTCAAAAACCGCTTTATAATTTAAACTGGATTACCTGAGACGTTAATATGTTATTAAAATTGGACAATTTAGACAAGCATTGTATATATTCTATTTAATAAAATTATTTCTAGCTTTTTTTATTAGCTGACATGGTACAGGATGGATTACCACGCAGTGAATATTATATATTTTGTGATAAATCACGAAATATATAATATTCACTGCGCTAAAGCTAAGGAAAGCTTAGCTAAAGCTAAGGAAAGGATAGTTTTAAACGATGGAATCAAATTCCATACCCAATTTAGACAAAATTTAGATAAACTTCTCGTTCTAACGCTTAATGCTAATAAAATGAGCGGGAAGTGAAAAACCGGGTGGAGAATGGAGTGTATGATTTTATTGTCGATGTTCACCGCGGCAGTGTGCGGGAGATACGCAAAGATCAAAAAAATAATAAAAAAATATATAGCTCTATATTTAATAGGTCGTTATATTCCGGTTATAAATCATGCGTTCATTTTAGATGGTAACTAAAAAGGTCAAAAGAACGAATTCTTATATATTCTTTCCGTCCGTCGAAATGCAATCTCTAGAAATGTATCAAAAACTGTTTATTTTCTTATTTGTTTGATTTATTCCCAGCTATTATAAGTGTATATATATTTTTTTTATATCATATTTGCACTTTCACAAAGCTTATTTAACCATAACTTTTGATTTTTTAAATTCACATAAATTTATAAATCAAGTACTCAGTCAATTAGTTCTTTTTTATTTTTTTTTTCAAAGGTATAGTGTCACTAACATCTTGTTATAAGCCAATAGTTTATATAATTCCTTGCCTTTAAATTATTATTAATAAAAAATTTATACATTAAAAAAGCAATTATTAAGAAATAGTATTTTATTGTTTCTAATTAACTATTGATTACTATTAATGGCTTATTTCTTTAAAATGAAATATTACTCTTAAAGAATATATAATATAACAGGTTTGATATTTAAAATTTTCTTCAAGGAAATCAACTTTTTATCACAATCATTAATAAATTTAATGATTTTGTTTAGAAATCATTTAATTTAAATAAAATATAATTGGCCCTAATTTTTCGAATTACAATAAAAAAATATCAATATCAATACATAATATTTATTAAGTATTTATTATATTGTACTATTTATCATAAAATATGTAAAGAATTATAATTTTATATACTTTTAGTTTTTATAAATTATTAATTTACAATTAATGCTAGACATTTATAAATAATAATTAATGGCTTCAAAGGATAAAAGACATTAAAATACTAGTCCAAAGCAGTACAAAAACAAATTATAACTATTAATTAAAGTAACATTCACTCATGCCTGGAGTTAATTATGTATAATAAACATTGTATGTAATAACTGCTACAAATAAATTGAGGCAGCCATTTTGAATAACTATTTAAGTTTTTTACTTTTTTATAAAAATGAACAAGTTCTTATAATGCAATGCATCCATCCACATGAGGCTCAATAAATATAAGATAATTAAACTTTTTTTTATACTTTAATATAAGCAACCCATAATATTGTTTTTACAAGATAAATATAAATACAATATTATCAATAATAAATTTTATTGGCATAAAATAAAGTGTCTTGTAAGTGAGCTGAATTATAAAATTGTTTTTGTTTTACAGTTACTTAGCGAGGAGGTTTTATGCATCATAATAATGATAGCAATATAAATATAAACTTATTATAAAATATAATTTACTGATAAAAAGGTGTTTCTCAGTATTATTAATGAGAATAAATTTAGAATTTTTCTCCAAATAATACACCTCATAAATTATACTTCAATTTTATATAAGCAAGAAGTATAATATCTTAACTAGTATAATATCTCAACATGGTTGCACAAATAGGTTACTTTTAATAGGTAAATTTATACTAAGCCCAATTTAAAAGTCATTGAAACATGTATTTATCCAGTCAAAATAAGGAAATACTGAGTTAATATACTATTGAAATTTAACCAGACCCTTAAATTTTTTTTGTTTTATATTATAAAAGATATTTGTTTAATAAAAAGATTCATAATCACTCACCTGTTTCAGCCTTTCTACATCTGTCCGTGCTTGAGGATATGTCTGAGATGTGGAAACTGAAGTGGTAGTTGAAGCTGCAGCGGCAGCTGCGGCATTCTGTCCATATGCGGGATACTCCAAATTCACATTAAGAAGTTGTGCCGCATTGTCTCTAGCCTCATATGCTAATCCTCTTATTTCTAGCTCAGAAGCTGTGTGCATTAAGGACTGGAGATCCAATTCTTGTACATCCACTGAGCCTTTGTACATAAACTCCACTAACAGATTTATCTCGGAGAAAGGTATGCCTTTCAGTATAACGATGGGATGCTGGCAAGGATTGTCCCTACAGAAGGAGAAAAATTCAAATATAATATATATCAAAATACCAACTGATAAAGCAAGCATTTATAAATTGAATAATAAATTATCTGTATATTAGTGAACATTAATTTTTTTCTTATCATAAGATAAAACTATTTTTATGAGTTACAGAATTTACATTTATATAACAAATTTATATATTAAAACGGATGCATGTGAACCATTCTTTAATGTTTTATTAAGATGTTCTAAAATAAACGATGAGCTGTTTTAAAATCGAGCATTACTCATGATAAATAAATATATGTGCATAGCATGGGATGCTGTGATCAATGAACTCACTTGAATATCTGTTCGAAGTAGGGGCTGCACGCCGAAAGGACGAGCTTGTGCGCCTTGAGGGTCCCATCGCGGCAGGAGAGCGTCACGTCCGCCAGCGCCGACGACGAGTAGATGGTCGTGAACAGCTGGCTGAGGTTCTGCAGGTGGTTGTTCCACTTCAAGTGGAACGTCTTGTCGCTCACGAGCCCCTGCATCTGCACCGCCACAAACACTATCAGACACGAAACACTCACTTCCTTGCGTTTATTAAAAAAAAATCGACAGAAAACCGTCTCTGCTGCGACCGCTACATAAAATTATAATTATTACAACTTATTTTTAGAACGATGCCCGTAAAAAACACTATACGTACGCGGTATGACAGTGTAATACTGTAGGTACGCGCCGCCGACGGAATTTAGAGCTATAAAATTATTTATATTATATTCGGCAAAACGAAAATTTTGAATTAAATCATCGCAGTAAAAAAATCTCACCTCGTATTCACTTTTCCGACTTCCCAATTTTTCACAAATAACACCGAAACATTTCACAAAATTTTTAAATACTTATTATGTTACACAGAAAGCCGTGTCGTAAAAAACAGAGTGGGGCACGCCGTGGCCCCCTCCTCGCCCCGGCCCCCTCGCACACAATCAATATACGGAATATGAGAGCGCGGCGCGCCGCCTCGCCCCCCCGCATGCTTTATTATATCGTATATACCGTAATTAAATATATACAACTTTATAAATTGTACACTAACGCTCATACGTTCCGAGTGAAAACGTTCAAACTTTACTTATGCCACTTGCCACTTATTTTATAATTTTATATCGAGACGGAACATGTATTTATTCGACTTCTTGCATGAAACACCTGCATTGATTTTCGTTGCACAGGTGTATTATATATGATATTTGTAAATTTCAAACCGACGCGCCCGCTGCAACGGCGGGCCGGTAGGTATGCGCGTCGCTAATAAAAATTTTATGACTTATGAAAAATATTAATTATTATATTTTGTATATATTCAACCCGAGCTGGCCCCTTCCTAATAATAAATTGCCGGGTGGGAAGTATGTGTGTAAAAAGTACTTGAATCTCTTTTCACAACATGCAGAGGCTTACGCACACATAGACAATAGATATAATAGACGGATTCAGACAGTCTTCTTTTTATTAGATTCCATCCTTTCGTTTACAAGTACCTGCCGCAGAATGCATTTCTACCTATATCGTATATGTAGCGAGCGCGTCTACTTGTGCGTTATATCGTAGGTATACGGTACGTCGGGGGTGGAATAGTACAGCCATACACTGTGTACGTATGTAGCGGAGTGCCGACACATACATATCTAATATTATTATTTATAATGTAGATATAGACTGGAAAGAGAAGGGCGCATGAGCGTTTGCATGAATAATATTTCTACCCATTACCCACACCACAAGCAATATTAATATTAAGGTGGGTTTGTTCTATTTACTTTTTATCTTGTACCGCATTACCGTAACCGTAGGCTAACTTGTACTACCGGACCAGATTGGAATTATGAAATGTATTTACTGTTTTGTATTTAATAGGAAAAACGTACTTGGTTATTTAACATGTTTTATTTGTCATTTTTATATTAAGCCTTAATATTTTTCATAGTGAATTGACTTTATTGAATACTATACAACATCTTATTTATTATAAGTATTAAAATACGACTTTATATTATATGTCTACAAAATCTTAAAGTTTATATATAACATTTGAATATACGGTAAAATTTGAAAATGAGCCATTTTCGAGTAGAGAAATATTTTCAACCTTGACTTGGCTGCTGATAAAAGTCTGTTTACTCTAACTTGCATCAGTGTGATTCATAATTAAATTCCCTTTACTTGAAACGTTGCTATAACGTTAATATACATGTAACTTTACGATGGTAAAATATTCACCCCACTCCTACCTAAAAATTAATGAGCTTTTTTAAGCTATGTACACACGATGAAGAAATCAATGCCGGAAAGCTCGAGTATACATATTTATTTATTTTCTAAATTGCTATTAATTCTTATTTATAAAACAATAATTATATAAAACTATGTAGTCAACAAATACACGACTATAAATTTATTTATTTACGTCAACGTTAATGCATCTTTTTTGTTTTTTCTTCTGTAGCAACACTAACATTTTCGTGTCCTTGCCATTTGATAAAATTACTTTCAAGTACGTACTTAACTCAAAAACGTAATAAAATAAACTTTAAATATTTTAATATTTATTGACTGCGTATATGCATATATTTATTTTTTTAATTAAAAATAAAATGTAAGGTATTCATTTTACATATATATGTTATTGTCCTTGAAAATAAAATTATTAATGACGATTTCAGTCATGTCGTTACGCATTTTTGATTACCAAAAATGTATACTAATTAATTGTTTAATATTTTGAATATTATTCATTCAAACATATTCTTTTATGATATATTTTCGTAAAAATTAGACATACTAATAGCAAGACGTGTAACATACATTTCCTGTTATCAAAATACACTTTTATGTATCATAGAAATAAAATTCGATATTAATTTGGTTCTAAGATAAAAAATATACGTTATATTTTTTAAATTTATAAAATAGATTCTTTTGTCTTTTCTTCTAAGATGTTAGCATTTTTTTTTCATTAGCATACACACTACCTCGTCGTGTCGAAACCGTGTCCAGTTAAATCTTTGCGACGCCACTTTCTAGCCCTAGTGTATGACACAAACCATATTGAATTAATCATAACTATTTTGAGTTATGACTATTTAACATATAAATATGAAATTTGGTTTTTAAAGTATAACGGTTATTGAGACATCAAAGTTTAAAAATCGATATTTTATTCACTGACTGCCTGACGTTAGTTTTTGACAGATATTTAGAAAATACACTAGAATATGAAAACAATAATTGTATTAATATAATATCCAATTATAAAATGTAAAAATTAACCATGGTAAATCCAGAACTTTGTTTCTTTTTGCTCATATAAATAAACTTCAGAATTATCTATAGAAATTTAAGTTCATTTATATCAAATGCTTTATCAGCGAATTCGACAACCGCGCATATTCTTAAATTTGACTCTCATTTTCATATTTATATTTTTGATGAGATCATAATTATTTAGTATCGCTTGACGCTCATTTATGTACCTCATATGAAAAATACGTAACATTTTCTCTTATTCATACTTAAAAATAATGCTTAATTGATGGCTGTTATAATATTATATATATTTTAATAATATATTTATCGTGGAATACAGAATTGTAATATGATGCTGTCATGTTTTTATTTGCTCTTAAATATTTTCGATAGTTTCTTTTTAATTATACTAATAGTTTTGACAACTTTATTATACGATAATGTACGTAATATTTATGTTATTAATTTATTGTTTTTTAAATGCGTTATTATAAAAAATATTAGCACTCTGCACTTTTTCCACATAAATTTTGTTACTTCATATTTACCAAATTCATACCCAAAAAAAAAACTTTCAAAGGAGCTGAATGTTTTCGTTTACGTATTAACATATAGGTTTAATTAAAAAAAATAAGGGACAAAATAATTTTAACAAAACAATACTAAATCTTTATTAAGATATAAGACAACTAACAAAATTTTGCTTTCAAAAAACACACATGGCAGTGAAAAAAGTGATAAAAACATACAAAGTGGTGTAAAAAATTTTTTGGTTAAAAGCAATTATTCCTTGAAAGGAAGTGCTGGAAGGAGTTTTCCTTCACATTTTCCGAATCCAATGCGATGCCCCATTTCGTTGACGCAATAACCACGCAAGATGACAGTGTCGCCATCTTGCAAAAATTTCCTTTCTTCACCTGTTTGCAGACGAAGTGGTTTCGTGCCTTTCCAGCTGAGCTCTAGCATGCTGCCATAAGAATCTGATGTCTGGGTATAAAATAATAAAATTTATACTTAAGTTACTAATAAATTATGTATATTTATTGACACTGTCGTGGCGCAGTGGTAAAGTCTGACTGTAAACCCGATTAGTTTTGGGTTTGATTCTCACTCGGAAAATGGTTAAATTTAAAATATTTTCATATCTCCGCTGACACAGTGGGGCGTTATGTTCCGCCACAAAGAGAACGGAGAGAGAAACTACGTATTTCTTTCGTTTTTGACACTAGGTTATCTCTGACAATCCTGCTACAAAAAAAGCGTAAATGTTGCTAAAAAATAAACAGGCTTACATCACCACTAATGGTACCAGAGCCAAGTAAATCTCCTGGACGCAAATTGCAACCAGTTATAGTTTGTTGAGCCAATTGTTGTTTGACAGTCCAATATAGGAAGCGATAGTTGGATCGGCATATTGTTGTTATCACTGGAGACTTCTCCGCTGGAACAATAATTATTTATCATTAGAATATATAGTTGTCGTGGCGCAGAGGCACAAGCGTGTGACTTTAAACGTGACATATTGTGGGTTCGATTCCCACTCCAGGAAATGAAAATATTTAGTATTTTCAATTCCCCGATCTGATAACAAGCAATAAAGCGCGGCGCTGAGTTCCACCACTCAACATTCAATGCCTCAATTTCTGGAAGTGGGGAACGGAAATGTTAAAAGAAAACAAAGTGTCTTAACGCTAGGTTATCTGGTTCCCTTTACCTACCCTGCTATATACGGGATACAGCGTGAAGGTAAAAAAAGTTTTGCCAAACTGAAATTAAATTAGAGTTATCCTAAAAGTGGTATTAACGCTAAGGAATATTTTATCTAGTTAAGTGTGAAAGAATGCATATCGCATTATCGGACATTTAAACATGTAATGCATGAAATGTGATCCAAATTTATTTATTCGTTCAAAATTTTATGCAAAATTACAATACCTATATCGAACCAATAATCATAATTGCAAATACTTTAGAGAACTTGCTACAAAAAGAGGACGGCAATGGTATAAAATTTCTCATAGTTAAAGTTTATATAAAGGATTCGGAAAGGGAATATTTTTTTTATAATAATTAGAAAGAGACTGTCTTTCACATAGAGACATACCTACAACAGTTAAGGACTGCTAGTATAAAATATTTTAAAATGATAGCTTATAGCATAGCTTACTTTTCAAATCGACTTCCAGTTTAATATCAAAGTTGAATTTATCATTGTGTTGTAAATACGAGAACGGCTCAGGGTCCTGTGGGTAGTTGTCCACGATGTACGGGCGTAAAGCCTCCACAGTGACGATCCAGGGGGAAATTGAAGTTCCCAAGTTTTTGGATGTGAATGGTCCGAGAGGAACGTATTCCCATTTTTGAATGTCACGAGCTGAAATAAAATGTATTTCTTAAATATACTTTAAATAAAGTTTAGGATTGTCTTTGACTTTGTAAAATATTTGATGTGCGTAATTACTAAAATGCAGAATATTATATTTAGTATAATATTAAGCCAAATTCTAGTGAGATTGAATCAGACTCAAAAATATGTATATAGCTTAAAAGGTATTTATTTTACATTTATATGTTCCCGAAATCATTGAAACATGCGGTTTGTTATTTATGAGGAGAACCTTTATTTATGGGCTTGCTTTATAAATAAATTAATATCCATAAAAACAATTTTTACATAAACCTTTCTAATTCTGCTTGTACATCGTTTAACATACAAAAAAAAAATATTTTTCGGTCCTATGACAATATGGCTGACACATTAGAATTTATTGTTTTTTATATTTATTAATAATGCCTAGTACATACCGCTCCAATCATTCATAAGAACGAAGCCAAATATACGTTCCTCAGCTTGCTTAGCGGTGACGCGCTCCCCGAGAGCGGTCGGCGGTCCTCCGATAAAGCAAGCCATTTCCAGTTCGAAGTCCATCAAACGGCATGGACCGAAATGAGGGTCAGCTCCTAAAATATATAAAATAGCATTTAGTGTTAAGATATTAAAATTTCGCTGTTATACGTAGAATTGGAAAAATGTCCGTATAAAACTACGCATACAATACGGTTAATTTTTTTTGTGTTATTAAATGAGTTCTCAAAGGCAAAGTTCGGAAAATTGTGCTGAAATTCAATATTTTTTCAATTATAGTAATTGAATTGAAATAATTTAATTTCAACAACTATCGAATTACAAGAAATGTTTTGCATTGTTCATATAGGTAACTTTTCAGGCAGGAATTTCATATAGGTAACTTTTCAAGCTTTTCAGGCAACAAGAGGAGGGAAAGTATAAAAAAACATTTTATTATTTTGATAATGTCCAAAATCTGTAGTAATACCTTCAACAGGCAAAGTTTGCCCCAAAGGTCTTGTAATAGGTGTTCCAGATATGACGATGGAACTAGATCGACCATGGTAACCAACTGGTATGTATTTCCTGAAAGTAATATTTGAAATTATTTTTGTTATATTTAAATACATTTTTCATACATTACATATTTTCTTATAAGAGCTGCTAAAGTTTGAGTTATAAACTTTCATATATTCTAAATGTAATGAAACAAATAGGTACATTATGATTTTTTCTCTTATATATTTCTAAAACTTGATTTAGCAAGTTACGTCATAAAAACATTATTTGACTATAATTAACAATAGAGGAGAGGTACAGCGTGTGATTTTAAACGCGATTGGTAATGGGCTATATTTATTTTCTTTCATTTATGCGATCTGGTAAGACACAACGCGGCGTTGAGTTCCGTTTCTTAACACATAATGTCTCGAATTCGGAGGGCCTTGATTCTAAATTCTCTCTGATTACCCTCTCCCTATTATGCGGCATAAACAGTGATGTTAAGTTAAAAAAATAGTTAATATTGACATTTTTCTTAAATACAGGTAAGGTAAAGTAAAAATTATATATTTAAAAGTACTTATTTAGCCAACTAACCAGTTTGGCATAAGTGCATTTTCCTTGCTCCGGAACATGATGCCAACGTTAGTGGCGTGGTGAATCGAGGAATAAAAGTCCGTATAATCTCCGATTTCGGCTGGCACGTGCATGGTAGCATCGCTCTGCTTGACGAAAGCTCTGAAATAATAAAATTTAGACACAAAAACTTATATATTTTTTCTAATTATATTTTTATTACTTATTCTTAATCAAAACATTGTATAAACTATGTCGAAAATTTAAGAACGCTTCATATAAAAATTATTGAAATAAAAATTAAATAGCTCAAAGTGTTCAATATATACAATATTATCGTATTCTAAATGATTTAAAATTATCCAAACAATTTCATTTATCTAAACTTCATTAACTGCAAAATATTTCCGTACCAGGTGATTAAATTTAACGTTATACGTTTTTTTAATAATGACTAAATCAAAAAAAATCATACAAATCAAACAGTTTCTTGTAACAAAAATATTTAACCAAATAGAATTTGCTGAAACTTAAAATTGCCGATAAAGCCTGCACCCTGGTACGATTATTTAAATAAGTTTTAATGTGTTCAACGCCTGTCGTGGCACAGAAGTACAAGGGTGCAACTGTAAACGCGACAGGGTGTGGATTCGATTCCCACTCCAGGAAATGTAATATTTAGTATTTTCATTTCCTGGGTCTGGTAAAAAGGCAAGACGCGGCGTTGAGTTCCGCCACTCAGCAATTCCTCAATTTGACGGAAAGTGGGGAACGGAGTGTCTTAACACTAGGTTCTCAGGTTCCCTCTGTCAACCCTGCTATATGTGGGATACAGCGTGAAGTTAAAAAAAATAATAATATGTGAATTAAAAAAGTAAAATATTCGTTAATTACTTTTGTCGTAGGTCCTTATCATTTTGCAGCTTGGTGTTGCTGACATCGAGCAGTTTTTGAATAGTATTTCTTGCTTCAATCCAATGGACCTTCGTCAGTCGCATAAACGAATTTAGTTTTTCCTCCTGTAATGTTATGAAAATATTTTATATAACATTCAAGACGAATTAATATATTTTTTAATTACCTGTATACTAATGGCGAGGAGTGAAAATTTTAATTAAGTAAGCCGGTAAATTTAGAGAAACCAGTATAAATTTAGGGAAGTCGGTACATATATTTAGGGAAGCTGGTATAGGAAAAAAGTATTAAAAGTATTTAGTAATTTCACTATCGAATTTTGGCGATAACCTTTTTTTTTAGGGGGTTTCAAATGTTAGAACTTGTTTTTTAGCTATTTATACCAACATTTTTCTGGCGACCTTTTTTCTTTTAGCTCTTCACTATCTCGGCCTTGGTTTTTGCAAATTCTATTACAAATTAAGCTCTACGTTTTCCTCGCAAGTTTTTTTTAAGGTCTTATACTTGTACTGTAAAAATTTCGCTCCCAATTTTTTTCATAACTTTATTGTCATTTACAGACGGTAAGCCGGTGGGAATAGTGTTGTATGGACGCTTAGCCACTGCTATATACCCTAATGTCGTTAGTTCTCGGAAAATATGCTAGCGCTCTGTCCGCTTATTTCTAAAACTGCCGCAAAATAAAATTATAAAAATATTTTTTATAATATTATGTCCTATGGCATTATACTTTGGGGAAATGCAGCCGCTATTGACTCAATGTTTGTCTTACAAAAGCTAGCTACTGGCGCAATCTTTAATTTAGGCTCTAAAGATTTCTTCAAAAATATAAAGAAAGGATCGAACTAAGTACTATCTCGTACAATAAAGCCCTTCGCTTTTGCACAAATATTATATTTAGTACAATAAAGATTCAAGTAGAATTTCATAATATTTTGCAATATTCTATGCGTAATAATAACAAATAAATTTATCAAAGCTTAGTATAATTAACATAACTAGTAACATTAAACTTACTTTAAAAACATGTTGTTTGTCTTTCAATAGTGGTCCAGTAAATAAGTGCGAGATCACGTTGAGATCTAGAATCCATTCTCCAATTGCGACTCCAATATGCTTTTGAGACTGTAAAATAATAATTATTAAAAGTATTAGAATATCTTAAATAGGTACATTTTGACAGAGTACCCAACTCTAAGTATAAAAGATGTCAGAGTTGGATGTCTGTAGATGGTTGTCTGTAGATGGTTTAATTTTTTTATATTTAGTTATGATAAAACAATATTTTTGTGATAATTTAAATATCTCTTTATCTGTATTATAATTATGAAGCGATTGCGATACCGAGTGACTGACAACGAAGACAACGTATGTAAAAATTGAAATTTGGCAAGTATGCTTCTTGGCGAGTGAAGCTCCCCTACACTACGCGAAATTTCTTGGAAAATGGGATTTTGAGTTTTATTATAGTCCACGCAGAGGAAGTCGTGGGATACAACTAGTTTATAATAAAGGGATAGGCGATGGGATAAGGAGTCACATACATCTAGTATGTGACTCCTTATCCCATCGGCTATCCCGCGACTTTCAATTGAATTTATTATTAAAGCATTAATTATAATACGTAAAACATATTTTGTATAACCTGCTTTATAAGCAGTAAGCTAGATATAATTTAGATTACTGTGTAAACAAACAACATGATAATTGTACATAAGTTGTTTATATTACCTAAATAATTAATACGTAGGTAGTACATGTTGGAATTTATATTATTACTGTATTTGCAAGTTAGTATATAAAAAACCTGTTGCTATCAGTTACCAATTATTAATTATTATTCGTATTTTGATGTGGAAAAAAATATCTTTTTTGTATAAAAATAACTTAGATTTTCATATAAATATTTATAATAATTTCCTAAAACCACTATCCTACATAGATTCTTGGAAAACGCCTAAACAAGAATTGGGTATGTAAATTAAATAGCCTGTATCTATTTGAAAACGAAAACTTCCGGTCTTTTATCAAGACGCTATTAAATAACGTATGTATTCTATTACTTCATATTACTTAATTGTTTTTACTTGCCAATTAGATTTTAATGTAATAATACATACATATTCAAACAAAAAACAAATTGCTGTTTATTGTTCATTATAAAGAAAATTCATTGATATTGCTATACAAAACTCATTCATAACAACTAAATAATAAAGATCAATGAAAAGAAAACAAAAAAATACTCCAATGATAGCAAACGTCACGATATAAATGTAAATATATATTTTTTTTAATCTGCACTCACGTTTTTAGGCGATGTAAACACACCATACGGCAAATTCTCTATAGGAAAATCAGTGTTTGCGGAATATTCTATGAACGACTTCATTTTTTCTGGTCAGACGTCAGTTTTCTCTGAGTTTCACTGTGATAGTGTCTTCCTAAATGTGTAAATCTATTTTACGTTCGTTATGGAAATAAGGCAGAATAACAAGTTTGGTCGCCGGCCGGCGAGCACTGACTGGATTCTTTATGAAGTCAAGGTCGCCAGCCATAGTCTCTGTGCATATGACACTGTATATATTAAACGTATTGTCATTTGTGTACATATATGTTTTAGTCTATATTCACATATATAATAAGCAACTTCTGCATCGTTTTTTTCACAACAGAAAGACAAGTTAACTGATAGTTAAGTGCTTAAGCCATAGTGATTAGTCAATATAGACAGTAAATAAAGGGTATAAATTGCGAATATCTAATAATTGAGATTTATGTGATATTTTATTTGTCACTACGCAAAGATTGTGCATTGCACCTATGCAAATCTATTTTAAATTCAATCGTATATTGAACTTTGACTTGTTTATGTCTATAAATATATGCTGCTGTCGCGATTGCTATATTCATAGCTATTTATTTGTATACAGAAGCTAAGTAAAATAAAAAATGTATAACTACTAAACCTTTTTTCTAGCACAAATTATTTGCTTTGACTTTAAGGCACAATATAAAGATCGGATGGAGCCAATCAACTATTAGTTATTATAAAAAAAAATTCTAGGTAGTACATATACAAAACCTAGTGCCTAGTGTAATATAATAATAGAAAGCCAACAAAAACAAACCCTTCAGCGTGACAGTCACGCTCTACAAACATAATGCCTGCATACAACTGGGTCCCATGTAAGAGTATAGTATGTCGCTTTGTATGTCTAATTATAATAAAGGAATAGCCCAGTTAGTCTAGTGTTTGGCAGACATGCTTATGATTATAACTGGTAAAGCGAGTATCACTAGACAGCTTGGAAAGTTGCTTTAATGTTCATACTAATAGTATTTGATATATTTGTATATAATTTTATTTTTTTTACAGGCATTAACATTTTTTCATAATTGCATTTAAAAAAAGATTATATAAGTTGTTTTCAGTACTTGTTTTTAAAATGTTATTTACTGATTTCAACTCCATTGCACAATATTTCATTATACCTTTTTTGAGTTTTTTTTTGTTATAATATGTATTAATAATTGTATATGCTATTAACGAGAGCAACACTACATGTTTTTGACAATTGAAAGATAGTTTTGACAGATTGTTTTGTTTTGGTTATAACTCCGCCAAATTTTAAATTAATATTACGGTAAAGAGAGAATAATCGCTAAATAATGAAAGTATCTTATGGCGTCAATTATAATGTTACAAATTGATACTACTATTAACAAATGGAATTAGATAATCAAGGTAATATAAAGAAATACGATATTAAGCTAAAAACTAAACCCAAAGATGGAGTTATATTGCAACTACACCATACAATTCGAGGCTCCCATGGACAGACAAAACGTATTCGCTTTTCTATTGGCATATTTGAAGATACTCACGACAAGCTAGCGTGTGTTGACAATGTAGGAAATATATTTATTTTAGATTTTGCAGACCTAACGTTTTGGAAACTACCGAGCCAAGGTCCATGTTCCGCCTTACAATTTGTTCCTCATGCACTTGATACTCTTATTATTGCAAATATAAAGGAATTCTCAATTAATTTTATTGATTCTGAAACTGGTAAATGTAACATATCTTTGATTGGTCATACAGCACCTGTGAAACATATATCATTCTCAAACAGTAAAATAGACAATTTACTAACTGCTAGTTCAGCTGAGGCAATTTTGTGGGAACTTAAAAATTATACTAAATATTTTACTCTTAACACATACACCGGAGCCCAGATTCAACAAATACTGTTTACACCAACTGGAGATTACTTAGTGGCTTGCTTTCAAAATGACACTATTCAAATATGGAGACATGAAAGTATGAAATCAGTCAAACAAATTATTCCAAATGAATTAAAACATTTAAAAAGTTTTGCTTTTACCACAAATGGTAGAGCCATGGCTATAGTTGGACTAACTCCCATTTTGATATTATTCAGCATGGACACATGGAAAGCAATAAAGTCTATTGACTTATTAAAATATAACATATCAGGAGTTCAAGAAGTGTCTTTTATTCCCCAAATGTTTGATGGTGGTAGCAATAAAATTCTGGCACTGTTAAGTAGTGATTGCATTTTATATTTTTTGGATTTAGAGAAACTTAAAATTTTACATATTATACAGCCAGATTCATCGGGAATCAGAAAATTTGTCATAAGTCCCACTGGTAAATACTTTCTATGTATTTTACAGCAAGGAGAAGTTAATATTTACAATACTGCTCAAGTTCTGGATATAGCACAAAGCCCTATTGAAACAGTAAAAGAAATACCTTGCACTTCCACAATTCATAAAAGTTCTGATTTGCCTAAAAGGGTAGAAATAGAGCAAAGGATGCGAAAGTGTATGGATAGTGCCAGGTTAAGAAGAATATTAATACAATATGGAGAATACCCTGATAAATTCCGTTCAATTATTTGGCGATCACTTTTAGCTACTCCAAGAAACAAAACAGCTTATTCAGCTTTAGTAGATAAAGGGATACATCCAGCTTATAAAGAAATTGAAAAACAATTTACTATACACAGTTCAATCACATTGAAAAATTTAAAGAGGCTTTTGTCCTGTTTGGCACATTGGTGCCCGCTATTTGGTGTTATGAAGTTTTTGCCTGGTTTTGTGTTCCCATTTGTAAAAGTGCTACAAAAAGATCCTTTGCTATTATTTGAATGTGTAGCATCAATTTTACTAAATCAATGTCAACTTTGGTTCGAATATGCTCCTTTCCCACCTATTAGCATTTTGGCTATGGTCGAGAATATTCTAGCAGAACATGATTCACAATTGCTAGATCATTATTGTGATTTAGGTGTTACTAGTCAAATCTATGCTTTAAAAATGCTAGAAACTGCATTTAGTGAAGTGCTCACATGTTCTGAATGGTTAATACTGTGGGATCATATACTTAGTAATGAACCATCCTTTATTCTAATGGCTGTAGTTTCTTATAATATTGTTCAAAAAAATGCTCTTAGACGATTGCACAAACATGAACAGATAGAACATTTTTTTCACATGCAGAATCCGATAAATAAGAAAACATTTTTGAAAAAGGCATATTTGTTGCTTAATGAAACTCCTGAGGACATACATCCGAGACGATTCTTCAATTCATTTGTAGCTTTGGACAAGGGTACTTGCTACCAACAGTTTAATGGCTATCCAAAAGCGACGATATGCCTCAAGTTGGCAAAAAAAGATCAACGGAAAGGACACAGAAAAGATAGATGTACTCTTAAAGAACTTACAAAAAAATGCCAAGTGGAAGAAATAAAACGAAGAAATCGAGCCGAAAGCGTTGCCAATCAAAATTACAGTAGCCAATCTGAAAAAGAATTTGTAGAGTGTGAAAATTTTACTTATGACCTTCCTAGGGACAATAATAATGATGGAAATAGGGGAGACTGTGGTAAGAACGACGTAAAAAGTGATTTGATTAACAGCATAATGTATCCTGTTGCATCAAATTCAAATAAAAAGAAAACAAAAATAAAAAAAATGCATAAACTATACAATGAGAGATCAAATCCAAAACAAAGGACTGAAATAAATAATATTTTAGAAAGGGAAGTTGAAAAACTCATACATACTTGTAGTGATTCTAGTGAATCGGACAATTCTTGAAAAATCTTTATTTATTTTTAAATATCTTAATACGAACCAAATTGTTTGAAATTATTTTATTTATGTATAAACTTATTTTGAGTGTGTTACGTGTTGTTGTATGTGTGTGTTACTTCAGAAATAAATCTCGATACGTCCGTCCAAATATATAAATTTTGAACATAGGAATTCAATAAAACATTTTATTTACAACTCAATTTATTTTATTTTATGTTAGTAGCACTGCTATTTAATTGTAGTAAAATTTATTATTAAAACTATTCTTTCTTAGAAGCAGGCCTTGGAATTGTAGATTTCACATTACTAAATTTCTTCCTTGAAGCACTGACATTAGGACTGGCATCAGATACTGTTTTGGTCTTCACTGGTGCTACTATTTTAGGTCTAAATAAACCTGAAAGTTTTTTTTTTTATCAATAATTTATTTATTTTAATTACCTAATTGAAATATTTATTTGCCATATGTTATTATCTAAATTAAATGTTTCTGATGACGGATAATTTAAGAAACATGAATTACAATTCGCATATAATAATTATTTTATAAATCGAACATATTTCAATTCATTTTGATGTTTAATTTTGATTTTGAAAATATAAAATATCATGACCCCGATTTTGACTAAGGCAAAGCGCGGCATTGAGTTCCGGCAATCAGCACGCAATGCATCAATTCGGTGAAAAGTGGGGCACGGAAATGTTAAAAGAATGGAGTGTCTTAACACTAGGTTCTCAGGTTCCCTCTGCCTACTCTGCTATGTGCGGGACACAGCGTGAAGCTAAAAAAAATGATCTAAAATCATTTACTAATATGTATTGAGATAAAATAACTAAAAGTTACTTACTATTCAACTTGCTACTTCTATTGTCATTAGGTTTGTCTTTATCAGTCTTAGCGACGCTGGGACTGCTCCTGAATTTAAACAGGTTTGGAGATATTCTTCGTAATTTAGATGTTTTTCCGTCTTTGGAAGCGGATTTTGCGGCTAAGTTGGACGTAGATGCCCTTTCCAGGTACTTTAGCCTTTTTGCAAAATCATCTTGACTACCTAAGCCGGATAGATTTGGACTTGATGCAAATTGCGGCTTGGAACAATCTGGGCCCTGAAATGAAAAGAACAGGTTTTTGTCCATTTCTACAAATTTTGTTTTACTTGTGAAAAGAAAAGTTTTTAATATTTCTCTTACGTATATAATATCTGTAAGAAATGAATGGTTTTATTTACATTTTTTAACTCTAAGCACAGTGATTGTAGGTTCGATTCGGGGACTTACTATTTAAATAATTTTTAATACAAAAAGTCCTGTTAAGTTCCGGCACTTCACGCGCATTTGTCTCGAATTCGAGCCTAAAGAGAACAGGTTGAAATTAGTTTCTCTTTGCCTACCCATGTTAGACTAAGTGTTAAATTGTTTTTCTCTTTTATTTTCTAAAATCACCTTACAATAATGGTGTCTAACAAAAGGTGTAGATTATAATATTAATATATATTAAAAAAAAATAGGTATAATGCTCACTAACGCGACGCTTTTTTTTTCAAAAATTTAGGAATTTGGCACGAAAAAATTAACTGCGTTTCTAATGTCCAGAAATTTTAAATGACAATTGGTGAACTTGTTACTTTTTCATCATAGAAGTATTTTGCCTTACTTTTAAAACAGATATCTTAGAAACATCCAGTGCAAGAGAAGACATGGAAGTATCGAGCTTATTATCTTCAACAAATTCCTTTATGACATCGGACAGCTTAATTCGAAGTTCTTCTGCAGTTTTCTCTGCCGCTATCAAACTGTCGAGAACTGAGGCAGAAGATGCTTGTATTGGACTGAAATAATAGAAAGGCGATAAATGCAAAAGTAAAAGTGAAATTAAAACAAATGGTTATATTAGCAATTACAAAAAATAGCGACGTCACCTAGTTTTCCTCCTTGTTCTCTTAAAGAAACGATTAATTGAATACACGGGGAGTTTGTTTTCACTTAATTTCTTCTAACCCATGTGTTGATTATGTCAGAGCAAAAAGATTATAAAAAATGTAAGTGCATATTAGTACCAGAGAAAGCATATGTCCGACAAAAAGCGTCGTTTGTCCTAAGTCGACTCTATCCATTGGTCTGCGCCAAAAGTAAGATGTCCCTTAAAAATAAGATCCGACTATACACTACGTGTGTCAGGCCTATATTTACATATGCCAGTGTTGTGTTCGCACAGACTGACCTCTATAAGCTCCAAGTCCTCCAAAATAAGTTTCTACGCATGGCCACGGGTGCACCGTACTGCATGCGAAATATCGATATCCATAGAGACACAAAGCTCGACTCGATAAAAGAGCATTGTCGAAAACTGTCCAGTAGCTACTTTAAAAGTGCTGCTTCTCATCCGAACCATCTGGTGGTAAAAGCCTGCGACTACGATATTAGCAAACGTCCCTGGGGGCCCCGTAGGCCTCGACACGTTTTAACAGAAGAAGCTGACGCCATTACTCTCGCGAACGATCCACAACATACCGGTAGGATCCAACACACTCGCAACAACACACACGACACAAACACCGTCCCCGCCGGTGGAGACGAGGTCCTCACTTTTCTACGGCTCGATCACGCCTCGGCGCGACCGTGTCAAACCACTAAAATCCAACAGGGCATCCAACGCCCTACCCAGTAGGCTTAAGCTCGGGCCGAGCGAAAGCAAAGTCCCCCACTACAAGCAGTGTTCGCAAGCCGAGGCCGCCGGGCCCACAGGAGGCGCCCTTGTGACACTGCAGTTCTAAGTTGATGGTCCTCCTCCCAAGGAGGCCAAGCCAGGGTCAGAGCTGTTCAAGCTTGGCCCCCCACAAAACCCGGTGACGCTGTCGAGGCCAATAGGGCCAACAGCCTACTACACAGTCGAAAAAAAAAAAAAAAAAGAGAAAGCCTTCAAGTCGAACCGTTTTCTGCCCAAAATTGGTACAATGCGCATGTGGTGTGGTGTGGTGGAATGTGGTGGAATTTAATGATGTGCGTTATCTCATCAGAGCGAGCTAATAAAAATCTAATTCTAAATATGTCAATCCCTCGAGTGGGTATCGAACCCAAACGAACTGCACTTACATCAGACGCTACCCCGGTTCGCCACGATAGCATTTTCATGTACCATTATGAGGTTTTATAAAATATAAATACCTAGATGTTTTGTTTCGCTGCCTCGAGCTTCCCGGAGTTGACGACAGAGTGTACGTACTTTGTCTTGGACACATTAGCTGCAATTATTAAAAATGATAGTTACATAAAGACATCAATTTTAGGATATTTTTGAAACAATTTCGTTTCATTGCCAGGTGGCTTTTACATTAACATTATTCATCTAAGTATATTGTAAGGACTGCATACATTTCAGCAAAGTTTCTACAGTGTACCTATGTAGGTATGTTACATATCGAAAAAGTATCTATTTAGGTACCTATATAAAAGAGTATTCGAATCTATCGCACTGATGATCATTAGTTTATTACAATATTTAAATACTTAAGTTAACTTAAATTTTACCTTTTTACTATCGGCATTGTCTTCACTAAGTTGTTTTTGTAAGGGACCGGGTGCCGGCAGCTGGTCGTTACCTTGGGTAGTGAGCGTGTCCAGAGAACGGTAACGAGTCGGTGTCTCAGATTTTAATATGGAAAGTCTGAATTTTGTTAAATTGAAAAAAAAAATTAATAGGAGATAGGCACTGATTAACGCTATTATGGCGCAATTGCTGTTGAAACGCAATGGCGTATCTTCAGATTCCAGTCCAGGGATGTATATTTTATACTTAAGACGTTCTCAAAGTTTTTTTTTAGTAAAATCGTTAAAAACATGTAGTATCGAAAAAAGCATAAAGTTGCATAGCAGAGAACGAAGTGAAACAAAAAATGTGTCAATACTCATAATGTACCAGGGACATGAGTATAAAGGACTGAGTATAAAAAACCTATATACAAAAATGTATTTTAGATATTGAAAGATAGACCTAGACACTATTCAGTCTATTGTCATTCACAAAAAAAGTACAAAATACATTTTGTAACTTAACATAAACTATTTAAATAGCTCAATTACCTTTTAACGCCTTTCGTGGCGCAGAGGCACAAGCGTGCGACTGTAAACGCGACTGTGGGTTCGATTCCCACTCCAGGAAATGTAAAATTTAGTATTTTCATTTCTTGGGTTTGGTAACAAGGATAAGCGCGGCGTTGAGTTCCGCCACTCAACCCGCAATGCCTTAATTCGGCGGAAAGTGGGGAACGGAATTGTTGAAAGAGAATGGAGTGCCTTAACACTAGATTCTCTGGTTCCCTCTGCCTACCCCTCTGCCTATTCCCTGCGGGATACAGCGTGAAGTTAAAAAAAAAAAAAGAAATTACCTTTTTTCAGGAGTTTTCAGTTCAATCATGCTAGCAGACTTGTTTCCTATTCCTTCCTTGCTTGCGTCCGACTCATTATGTTCTTTAATACAACGTACTATTTCTTGTAATTCTTTCGTAAGACGCTCTCTATGAGCTTTTGGAAGGGAACCTAGAAGACCGCTGCCGCATTGCTATAGGGATGCAGCAGATACTTAAGATAAGTTAAATAAAAAATACCTTTTAAATGTTCATATGATAATAGATTCTATTATTATTTTAATATTATATATTTGAAATTGAGTTAGACAAACAAATTAATCTTTGATGGCGGCTGGCTTATTTTAAATTGTCTTATGAGAATTTTGAAATTATTTATAACGCTTAAAAGATTTGAACCCGCGCCCCATAGATCATAATAAGTTCAAGTACGTACGTTAATATTACTTGGTGTGACGAAGTATGTATGTTTTCAATTCCCGCAGAGATATTTCTAAAAAGCTTCCTAATTCTTTTTTCATTTTTTTTTATGTAAACGATATTTAAAAATGTAATAAATAGGTATTCCTTGACTTAAAAAAATTATGAATACCTTACTATACTGTTTCCCACCGGTAACACCGGACACTTGCCAGATACCGCTGTTCTGTTGGTTAGGAGCGCACGGACAGGAGCATGTTACATTCGCGCTTTCCATTACTACGTGGAAACCTGATGCCTAAATTAAAAAAGAAACACATTATACTTATATGACAATTTCACACATATTTTAGTAAACATGAAGAAGAACGTGCTCAGGTGGTTTGGGCACGTCGAGAGGATGAGTGATGAAAGAATGGTGAGAAAGGTATATGAAGCAAAGTTGAGTGGCAAGAGAGATAGGGGGAGACCTCGGTTGACCTTCGAGAACACACTATCAATGATACTGGAGGAAGGTCACGTAAAAAGCATGAGGACCCCCCGGAGGGCATGCATGAAGAGGTTAATGACTGCGGACGAGGCGAAAGAGGTTTGCAGGGACCGTAGCGTTTGGCGCTCCGTTCTCTCTGACTACCCCGCTAGGGATAAAGCGTGAAGTTAAGTATTTTAATGAATTTGTTACAATAAATTTTAATATGTAAAAATTATACAATAACTAAATACTTATACTTACATATATAAAATGAAGCTCATTTATTCTTCTTTTCTTTTGAGCTCCACGCAGTATCCTGCACATAACAGG
Organism: Philaethria dido; assembly: GCA_033558755.1. Taxonomy (NCBI): domain Eukaryota; kingdom Metazoa; phylum Arthropoda; class Insecta; order Lepidoptera; family Nymphalidae; genus Philaethria; species Philaethria dido. The sequence continues at coordinate 337,960 of JAKGSA010000448.1, read as the reverse complement.
GTACGCAGAGGGAACCAGAGAACCTAGTGGTAAGACACTCAGTTCTGTTTTAACATTTTCGTCCCCACTTTACTAAATACCAGAGCGAGGAAATAAAAATACTAAATATTATTTAATATTATTCCTTTTCGTCACGACAGGTACAAAGTTTTGCATTTATTATATTTATTTAACCAAATCCCTCTAGAACACATTACCCTTGTGTACCAAGCAAGTGTAAAAGAATACAGCATGCTGCTATTATTTATTAATAAATAAGTACTGAATATTTGTTTTAGTTTTGTAAACAAACCTGACAATTAATAATAACGGTGCGAGTGCCCCCATCTTGGGTCACATTACTGTCGGTGGTGTCTAACGATTTTATGTTAAATCCAAGGCATTGTAAAAGCGCACAAAGCTCGACGACATCTGTATATGCATCCTATAAAAAGATACATACTTTTTTAATATAATTATTAATCGGCCTTAAATGGGCCAGTTAAACACATATCACTTTGCCAATGTCACGAAGTATGGAAAACCATCAATAATGTTTTCTTAGCATTCAATATTTTTTTTCGTAAAACTTACCGATTTTGACATTTTTCATATATTTCACTTATAACACTTATAATAATACTTATAATTTTGAGCATTTATTTAAGTTACAATGTTTTCAGGCTCACTTAGTATTTTTAAGAACTTATTTTATAACACAGGTTAACAACAGTGTGACGGTTTCTACAATAATAGCCCAAGACAACGAATTATTTCTATATACCCCCTTATAAAATTACTAAATAACTTTTTCATTCTAGGAAAAATATGTATTTTCGCATTTTTAATAAGTGCTTTTTGCCTTAAAATGTAAAAAATGTTATGTCTTCTAAATAAATAAATGTTATTTTGCTATGAGATATATTTTACATGATAGACATAGCAGACGGTGTTCGGCTCCTTCAACTTAGCTGTTTCTACGTGCCAGCTATTTAGGCACTGAACGATGCAATTTCTACGACTGAAGTTCCGTCGAATTAGTATAATTTAATGTCGTTAGAACAGATCGATGCCAGGAAAAAAATAATACGCTTTAGGTATTATGTATATACCTACCTAATTTTCGATTTTGAATAAGTATTATGAATTTACTAACGAACTGACCAGGAATAGGTTTAGAGTTACTTTGTACGTGGTAGAGGTAGGCGCGAGAGCTATAACAGTGAAATCTCTCTATAATTTACTAAAAGATCTCGGCCTATCTAAAATTGTTATCAGTTCATTTCTAGTACGTATTTCGAAGGCGGTATTAGATATTTTTTTAAATTTGGTTAGGTAGAGAGAGGAGCGCGGACAGTGGAGGTGAACGTTAATGCGCATTTTAAAGGGGCCCCTTAAACCTACACTTGGGTCGTAAGTGCCAAACACTCTTCAAACTCCTCTTCGCACGGTGAATCTATGGTGCACTAAGGAGTTTTTTCTCAGTATTTTTATAGAAACATCAAATACAGTCCAGTAGTACCACTCGTAAACGTCTCACTAATCTGCGTAAAAAAAAATGCGTTTTTTGCTTTTTTTTAGTTTCGACCTAAATCGTAATATCTAGTATTCCATTCTTAATTTTGTACATCATAAAATCTGGTACTAGAGCAGACAAACTTAGAATGCTGAAGGGCGATTCTAATAATTTGTACATATTCTGAGTACTCAAGGATATACCAATACTAGTGCAGACACACTCAAGTTACTCAAGGACGCGATAGGAGAAAGTCCTTTTTGGTTTTGACACGATAATTGTGGCTCGGGTCCTCATTTAAACAAAAGTTTTATTAAAGTTATCCACAATATAATAAAATCAGCAGAATTATAAATGGAGTGTCTGAACAGGTTACATATAAAAAATGTCAAAAAAACACAAAATCAAAAATTAATTATTTATTTCATTAAAATTACACAAAGCCACTAAACATCAACACAATGTTTACAATCATCTAATTGTATGTCATGTATCTGGGCGTGGCTGAGAACTTGGCGTACGACTTGATGACCTTGTTGACGGCCTCCAGGAAGTCCTTCTCGGTGGCCACCTTGCGACGCGCGCGGATCGCGAACATGCCCGCCTCAGTGCATACAGACCTGGGAGTATATTTTATATTGAGTACTATGTAAAAATTACCACCTGTCGTGGCGCAGAGGCACAAGCGTACGAATGTAAACGCGACAGGTTGTGGGTCCGATTCCCACTCCAGGAAATGAAATTTTTCATTTCCTAGGTTTGGTAATAAGGCAAAGCGCGGCGTTGAGTTCCGCCACTCAGCACGCAATGCCTCAATTTAGCTGAAAGTGGGTAAAGGAGTGTCTTAACACTAGGTTCCCTCTACCTACCCTGCTATATGCGGGATATAGCGTGAAGCTATGTATGTATGAAAAAAAATCTATATTTATATGTTGTATGCATTTGAAATTAAAGTGTAAATACTTTTAAAAGAAAACATTTCTTTTGCTTTTGAGCAGTGGAATAAATATGTAATTTTTTAAATCTATGCCTTAATATGCATAGGATAAATAAATATTAAACATAAAACTATATGCTTAACTTATAAAGGTATTTTCAATATTATTTTTTGGAGGACATGGAAAGTTTTAAAAGTATTTTAATTAACTTAATTCTCTTGTAATCCCTTATGTAACCAATGTAAAAAATGTAACGCCTGTCGTGGAGCAGAGGCACAAGCGTGCTGTAAACGCGACAGGTTGTGGGTTCGATTCCCACTCCAGGAAATGAAGTATTTTCATTTTTTGGGTTTGGTAACAATGCCAATGCCTCAATTCGGCGGAAAGTGGGGTACGGAAATGTTGAAAGAGAACGGAGTGTCTAACACTAGGTTCTCAGGTTCCCTCTGCCCACTCTGCTAAATGCGGAATACACTTACAGAATGAATATAATTTTTCTTAGACTAAACCAGCAATACCAACCTAATCTCAGCACCAGTAGAATTAGGACACAATCTGGCCAGCAGATCAAATCGTATATCCCGTTCAACACTCATGGACCTGGCGTGTATCCTGAATATATGCGCGCGCCCCTCCAGCTCGGGCAGCCCGAACTCCACCTTGCGGTCGAGGCGGCCCGGACGCATGAGCGCCGGGTCCAGCGTGTCCGGACGGTTGGTGGCCATTAGCACCTGTGTATTGAAGCAAATGTTGCTATTATTTAATTATGATTTATTTATTTATTAGGAAGACAAACAGTATATTGATACACAAAACAAAAAACAAAAATAAAATTGTACATACACCAATTAAGTCTCCACAGAATTATAAAACAAAATTATATGGACATGCAAAAAATTAAAAATTGAAGTTACAACAAAAACAGAACATTTTTTTAAATGGAATTAAAAAACAATTATTAAAAAAAATAATAATAATAATAAATAGCATTATGGTTATTAAATATCAATACAATTAATTGCATCTTTGAATTTTTTTAAAGTAAGATTATTGATGTCAATGTTATTAAAAATATAATTATGACGCTTACAAGAACGATATAAGGTTTATTATTAGGTAAATAAAATGTAGAAGTCCAAATAAAATGAGGAAATCTCTTTATATGTACTTGATTTAGGACTCGGATGTATGGAACTCATAAGCTGAATAACAACCCACTAAAACCTTATTGCTCCCCCTTAACTAACCGAAGCATAACTTACATACACATAAATTATAAGCAAAATTTAAAGATACGTAAAAGAATATTTTTTCTTACAGCTTATTTTTTTTAAAGAAACTTGCTTGCGAAGAAATATACAGAATATCAAATCTATTACAATATTAATTCTAAATCTAAAAAATATTTTATATTTTAATGTAGAATATAAATTAAATATTTAACATACATTATATTAATATTAAAAAAAAAAAATAAGAGACCAAAAATATAAAAATACAGTAAAAATCTCCCTCATCCCAATAAAGTACACATTTGTGTTTATTTCTTTATCGTGACGCATTTACGTTACAATAAATTTCAAATCACATTTTAAAAGAAGGATCTCTTCAAAATAATATATACCTTAATATTTCCACGAGGGTCGAACCCATCAAGTTGGTTGATGAGTTCCAACATAGTTCTTTGTACTTCATTGTCACCACCGGCACCGTCATCGAATCTATATAAAAAAACGATATATAAATTAATAAAAATATATGGAAAATAACGCAATAATCATACGTAATTTTTTTTTTTAACTTCACGCCTGTAACCCGCATGTTATGACACTCCATTCTCTTTCAACAATTCCGTTCCCCACTTTCCGCCGAATTGAGACATTGCGGGCTGAGTGGCGGAACTCAACGCCGCACTTCGCCTTGTCAAAGTCAAAGTCAAATAATTTTATTCAAAATAGGAATTTACAATCTTCATTTTTTGAACGTCAAATAATTTACCACCGGTTCACTAAATTTAATGCCTCAGACCTGAGAAGAACCGGCGCAAGAAACTCAGCGGGACTTTTTTTTTTATATTCGACAATGGTTTACAATTCTATTCGACAATGGTTTACAATTCTTGTTACCAAACCCAGGAAATGAAAATACTAAAATTTACATTTCCTGGAGTGGGAATCGAATCCACAACCTGTCGCGTTTATAGTCGCACGCTTGTGCCTTTGCGCCACGACAGGCGTTGCGCAATATTGTGCCAAAAATGCCTTGCACCATTTTGCAAAAGAACTAATATTCCCCAATCTGTTAGACCAGTTTTAAGCAAATATAGCTAAAGACCACTGCAAGAAAAACAGGTTTTCATTCATTGAAAGCCATCAAGAAATCGCATCGAAATCGGTCCATCTGTTTGAGAGCTACAATAAAACAGACAGACACACACCTTACAACACCTTTTTTGTATCGGGAAAAAAGTGTTCCACTACAATAATTTAACATATACAAGACTTATATGTATAATAAATGTACGCAGTGAAGTATATTATATTGGAGAATTGTATCAGAATGTCATCAAAGCTTGTAGACACATTCTTTCTTTACTCTCCATAAACATAAAAAAAACTTTAACTTCTAAAGAACAGTCAAATAAAAAAAACCAAAGAAGTTTTTTCTTACAAAAACAATCTAATAATTCTAAATTAATTTTAAAATTTATCGTAATAAATATATAAACACAAATAAATGTATTTTTTTATAATAAACGCCTGTCATGGCGCTGAAGCACAAGCGTGCGACTGTAAACGCGACAGGTTGTGGGTTCGATTCCCACTCCAGGAAATGGAAGTTTTTATTTCCTGGCTTTGGTAACAAGGCAAAGCGCGGCGTTGAGTTCCGCCACTCAACACGCAATGCCTCAATTCGGCAGAAAGTAGGGAACAGAATTGTTAAAAGAGAATGGAGTGTCTTAACACTAGGTTCTCTGGTTCCCTCTGCCTACCCTGCTATATGCGGGATACAGCGTGAAGCTATGTATGTATATACTAATATTTCATTCAGTCTATTATCAGTTAAATATCTTTTAAAGTTAATGCATATAAAAGGCCCAAAGTCACACTTAGGTCGTAATTTCTTAAGACTCAAGAACGCCAAAATCACGAATTACTAAGGAATGTCTTTTCTTAGAAATATTCTTATATTTATATATAAAAAAAACGCTTATGTTACTGTGACTGACAAACAACGTTTAAGCGAAACTTTTGGCCATAGAAAGTTGAAATTTGACATACAGGCTCCTTGGGAAGTGTAGGGGAGCGGGATTTAGTTTAGGTTAGCAAACCAAGTCGCGGCATACAGGTAGTACAAAAGAATCTTACCTGGCACCACCGATGGCGTCTATTTCATCAAAGAATATAAGACACGCCTTCTTGCTTCGCGCCATCTCGAACAGCTCTCGCACCATACGAGCACCTTCACCTACATATTTTTGGACTAACTCCGAACCTGATAGAAAACAAATAATTAACTAAATGAACAGCTTTTTTCTTTTGTAATTATTGCGGCACAGTCAAAGAACTAAAGTAAACATGATTGGTAACGGGTTCGAACTCAGGAGAATAATAATGTTTAAAATATTTACATTTCCTTGCCCTGGTGAGATAAAAACGCGGCGTTGAGTTCCGTTAATACGCATTCTTAATATCGGGGGAAAACAAAAACAAACTGATTAGTCATTATGTTCTCTCTGGTTACGAGAGCCTGCCTACTCTGCGAGATGCGAGACGAGCCACAAAAAATATACATGTCCCTCTTTGGTGTCTGTGTGTTTCTTGTGTGTGTGTGTTTATGTGTTTCTTTAACCTGTTAAGGGGGCACGACGAAATATTTCGTCATACATAAAATCCTACTGCAATGGGAATGACGACATTTTTCATCGTGGAAATTAATCGTAATATATTGATCGCATTACATTCTATGTTGTTGTTATCTATTGAAAAAAGTTTTACTTATAACTATGAAAAAAGAAGTCCCCATTGTGAAACGAGTTAAAGAAAAGTTTATTCCCCGGTTAACAGGTTAATTAACACATGGAATTTCTAAAATGACAGGAAAATAGGGAATAAAAGGATTATAAAAATAAATAAATATTCTGTGCCACACTGTGTAGCACTGCTTTTAATCTTGTCTTAAGCAATGTTGTTCAGTGTGACAAATTTTACTTTAGGAGAGTTGTATCAGAATACCATCTAAGCTTATTGTTGGTGCTCTTTCTTTACTCCCCAGATATTTAAAGTTAATTTTTATTTTTTGGTAATACATATTTTTTGAGTGACCGATTCTTGACAATGGAATGGATGAAATTTATATTTTTTGTTACATTTTTAGATTTTTGCGTGAATTTAGTTTTTAGGTGTATTTAAATAATTAAATGCTTTAGTTTATAAAACATATTTTGTCTAAAAAAATATATGTTAAAATTTTTTAATATAATATTAAAATTACACCTTTTAAAAAAATTATCTTTTGTAAATTTTTCTTTGAAAATATCAAATTTTCTGATGATCTTTTGTAAATATCAAATTTTCCAATACACTGCATACACTCATATCTCATCAATAAAAAGTCACAAAATTAAAAAATATATAATGCTTACCAATAACACGTATAAAGCAGGCATCAGTGCGGTTAGCAACAGCTCGAGCACACAACGTCTTGCCGGTACCGGGAGGGCCGAATAGTAATACACCTTTTGGTGGTTCAATACCCAGCTTTACAAATTTCTCTGGCTGTAAGGTAATTAAAAAAATAGCTTAAATTACTGCTAAATTCTTTTTTGATTCATATTCTAAGTGGCTAGCTGTATCTTGCAACTTCGTTTGCGTGGACTATAACGCATAGAAACTTAACGCATAAAATCTTCTCATAGTGCTTTCTTATACTTTACATTTTCTGTCAATCACTCAGTATACACTCATAGAAATAGTGTACACTGGAATTGTTAAAGAATTTTGAAATAATGTTTCAATACATACTCATGTAGAAAGTACTATGTACATATCAAAATATTATATTCTATTCTATATTTTAGTTCCCCACTTTCCGCCAAATTGAGGCATTGTGTGTTGAGTGGCGGAACTCAACGCCGCGCTTTGCCTTGTTACCAAACCCATAAAATGAAAATACAAAATTTTACATTTCCTGGAGTGGGAATCGAACCAACAACTGTCGCATTTACAGTCGCACGCTTGAGCCTTCGCGCCTGTCGCGCCACGACAGGCGTCGTCGTCTTAATTTGGCGAAAAGTGGGGAACGGAAATGTTGAAAGAGAATGGAGTGTCTTAACACTAGGTTCTGTTGTTCCCTCTGCTACCCTGCTGCTATATGCGGGATACAGCGCGTTTAAAATTAAAAATATTGAAAATAAATATTTATCAGTAAGTGGCAAGCAAAAAAGTTTAGCGTCAAAATGCTCATCTCTCTGCTTTTTCTCCAAGTATACAAATGGATAACAGTTCAAGTAAGGCACATAACAACTGGTAAAATATATTTAATATTTGTTAATGAAATATTAAAAACTAAACTTACATGTAACAAAGGTGTTTCCACAACTTCCCTCAACTTCTCAATTTGCTCCTTACAGCCTCCCACATCACTGTATGTGACATCCGGTTTCTCCTCCACTTGCATCATAGTCACCGTGGGATCTATTTTAGGTGGTAAAGGAATGTGGATTTGATACTTGTTGCGGTCAACCCTGGAATGGAATCATATTTTATACTATGAAATAAGTAGTTAGTAGTCATTTACTTAATGTGTCCATATTGAACGTAGTTATTTCAGTTTTTATTTAAAAGAACTTGCAATGATATTAAATGAGAATTTTTCTTGAGCAGCTTCATGCTTTTCCATCATAGCCTAGGTGAACTAGAAGGCAGAGAAAACACTCCTTTCTCCCCTTTCTGCCTGAATTCAAATACATTGGATGTTGGAAATGGAAAAATTAAAGTATTTTAATTATAATCATTCACCAATAGAGAATCACCAAACCATATCCATGAGTGTTTACATTAAGATGAGTATCTTATGGTACAATAACTATATATTTTATATAATCCATCTAAGTGAAGCAAAACTCTTCATTCAATCACTCTTCAAATATTATTTTCTCCTACTCTATCAAAGGAACTAAAATGTTGCCCAATTTAATAACTTGATAATAAATACTTGTATTACCAAGTGAAAGTAATTGAACAGCTCTTGATCTTGGAGTGGCGTGCCAGCTATTTGCAAATTTTCAAACAAATAAACTGAATACCATCCTATAAACTATCAAAGTCTATAACTTGCAGCTTAACTATATATTTTTGGAATATACATATAAAATTGCAATGTTATGCCAAAGCAAAATTTTAAATTACAAATATAATTATGAAAAAAATATGAAATAAGATTACTTCTAATAGACAATGTGCCAACATGTTATATACAAGGCATTCATATACATTTTTAAATATTAATAGGTTTCAGTGAAAAATGACTATGTCAAATAATTCAAGCCAATATGTAAATATACGTATGGGGACATGCATATCAATTCATAAACTAAATTCACTTACCCAACCCTCATTCCCTCTTCAATATCTGTTGGTGCTACTGAATCTGCTAGATCAACAACAAACTTTGCAAATTGCTTCACGTTAATTATGTACTTAGGATCATTTGAATCTGCATTAATGATTTTTGTACATCTAGCAACCTAATAAAAAAAAATATTTTAGAAGAGCATTTTCAATAATAAATATTTTTATAAAGAAACATTAATTTTTAATAAAAGAATAATGATCACCTGTAAAGGTTGTTCATTTTGAAGGGTTTGTTTATCAGCAGCTAAATCCCACAGAGCTGGAGGTGCCAATCCTGTATCAGATTCCTTGATACCAGTCAGTTCATTGACTCTCTTCATAACTGTTTGTATTCCATCTTCAACTTCTTTGATTATTTTTGTGTATTGTCCTTGACCCTAGAGTAAAGGATAATATTTTGAAAAAAAGAGGTCAAATTTTGCCAGTCATTGAGAATTGAACAAAGAATAACTAAGAAGATACATTTGTAAATGCAATTCTTACTTACGTATGACTTCAATAATGCTATGTCTCCTTCATCGAGTGCTGCAATTAAATAAAATAAACAAATATATTGATTACAAGCAAAAGGTAAGGGTTATGCTGTTGAAAAAGTCGTCTAGATTGTTCACTTACATTTTATCTCCTTTTCCGGCTCTTCTTTATCATCCTTAACTTTTCGCATATCATCTCCTAAATGGTCAGGCATTTTAATAACTTAAATTAGTTTATTTAGCAAAAAATGATTGTAATACACCCAACAACACAAACTATGTTTCACTTCTTTTAATTTTTATTCGAGTGGCAGCCACTCAATTTGTCTATTCACTAATGTCAAATTATCGTTGAAGTAAGAATTACAAAAGCGTAAAATGGAATATTTTCGTCAATAAATTATATGATAGATGGAGATACATAAGTATACAAAAGATTTTTGGATGTCTTAGGAAAGCAGAAGTCTAAAATATTTTAAACTATATTTTTTTATTTTGAGATTTGAATAAAATTTAATATAATTTGCTATATTTTATCACATAAGATACAGACAATGCGTGTAAGGTAACTACACAATGACGAGCAAAACTATGAAAAGATGCATTCAAGCTTTGTAATAAATAAATATAGTTAGTTCTGTAGTATTTTTAAATATATATCATTCAAAAGTTAGAAGTGGTAAATTGTATTTGTATTGTATTCATTTTAAATATTTTATATACAGTTATGAAATTATATTATCTATTTTTAGACTTTGAAAATTAATATTAAATAACTGACAAGTTAAGAATAATTGACGCCACCTGGAGACTTCTGTCAGTACTAAAATTTTGTATTCGTAGTGCTGAATGGAGAATCACATTTATTCACGTTTTTCATGAATATTTTCTTATAATACCTCTGATTATCATTTAAAGGTAAGATAGTGAAATACTAGATTAGTAGCTTATTAATATTAGAATGTTATCGTTCTAATGTCCTCTACAAAATGTGTCTCTCATCGTGACCCAGAATGTAAGTAATGTCAAATCCCGGTTTTAGATGCGTTTTACATTTGGAGTACGACTAGTTTTTATACAAATTAGAAACTATTATAATCCTTTGATTCTCACTACGTCATGTAAGCGTCACAAAATTAGTTTTAGCTTTTGTCAAAACAACAACACGATGTCTATAGTTGCCCGGTGTGTACACTACAGTCTTGTTTCTAAAAACGCTTTAGATTATCGCATTGTTATCATGGATATTATCTTTCATCTTAGTCTTTTAAAAACATCTCAAATGACCAGTTCCAAAGATACCTACATACTATGTTTTGTATGTTTAGAAAGGTTGGTGTTTGCATATTCTTTGTAATAGTGAAAATTATTTTTATATGACTTTTAACCTATAAATATTCCAAAGATTTGAGATTCTAAATATAAAATCACGTAATTTAGAATACCTACGAAATGTTTTGATGTTTCATCATAGTGTGTTGATAAAGTTATTATCATAACCTTTCTCATTATTCACATGATAAGTATTTTGCCCTCAGTTCCTATCAAAACTTAAGAGTGATATATAGTTATATTTAATTTTATAATTAGGTAAATATGTTAAACTTATATATTTTTTGATACTTCATTTGATTCATTTAACTTACATTTCATGATCATTTAATAAATTTATATTTCAGGTAATTGTTATTTAATAGTAATAGCCAACTAAATCAATTAAACAAATTCCTTTTTTAACCCTTTTTTTTTCATAATAAATCTAATACGGTATTTCTTATAAGTATAATGCTTTGAGTATGGAAGTATAATTTACAAGAAATCAATATTTTTAATACATGAACCTTTTCTAATCTAACTAATAATATTATTCTAGAGAACTAAAGACAAAATTATAAAATGAACAGCTCAAATAATTGCAAAATTGTATTATTATAAGGGAAATATGTAGAGGTTAATTTTGAAAATATTTACTTATTGTAAATGAAACACAATACTTGATTTTTTTTAAATTTTCTGTAATAGAAAATTCTGTTAAGTAATTAATATAGTATGTACTCATATAATTTAAAGTTATACCTACATGCACTTTTTGAATATCAATTTTGATAGAACTTTAAATAAAATAATGGAACAATAAATTCTGTATTTGTTTTTATGTTAATTTTAAAATCAATCGTTCATTATTATTACATAAAACAGTAGTTAGGTTGAAAAGGAGCTCCAACAGTGGAAGTGAGTATTAATGTGCATTTAAAAGACTTCCTTGAACCTATACTAGGGTCCCTAATCTTAGATACTGCTCTGAGTTCTTACTCGGCAATAAAATTAGCCCGGCATCCCTACAGTGAATTCATAAAATACTAAGAAGTATCTCTTAATGAAATATTTGCTCTTAATTTTTTGTACATGCATTTAAAGTCATGCACAAAGTGTAATCTATTGATTTCTTTGTATATAAAAATACACTGAAAATGTAAAGTAACATAAAATCTTTCTCCACTGTCATGTTGTACTAGTGTGTATATAGATTAGCGTGTAAGCATCATGTGGGATGCTTTCTATAAATAACCATTCACACTCACAACTCGTATGTGTTCAGACTTTACTCTTGCTATTGATATAGTTATTACACTTTCTTTATATTATTTTTGTTATTTAAATAATATGAGTGTGTCCATTGTTTTTTGTATGACTTGTATATTTTTTTATTGTGAAAATGACATTTTGTACAGTGATGTGCTTTGTGATATTGTGCTGTAATGATTAAACTTAAGAATTTATGGAATAAGGTAGAATTTGTATGGAATTTTTTATAAATAGTACGGTTATTTACTCAGTTGTGTGCGATTAGAATAGATTTCTGTGTTGCATTTCAAAGTATTCTTTCAATTGGTTGAGCTGTTTGTAGGTGTTTATACATAAACAAAAGTTTCTTCATGACAAGTATATTTATTGTTATTCATATTTATAAATTTTAAATGTGAAACTAATTTTATAGAGGATTGTAATAGAATACTTATGGTTTTTTAAGTTGTTAATTTTTGTCTAAATTTATATATGATCTGTTACAATTAGCTATAATTTTAATAAGATACTCATAGTTTTGTCACTTTTTTATAATAAAAGTTATGTTGAAATAGGGTAGATTAAGACACATGGTCTTAATCATGACATTGAAATGTTTGAATAAATAAGCGACTGTGGTGAAGAGTGACAGCATCTGACTCTACCTTGGTTATGAGTTCAAATCCTGCTCCAAGAAATTATGATATTTAAAATTATTTATATTTCCCTGTACCGGTAAGACAAAGCGCGGCGTTGTGATGCGCCACTCAACACGCAATGTTTCCAACTCTAGTAGAAAGCAGAGAATGGAGTGTCTTGAAGTTTAAAAAAGATACAAAGGGTATATTATTGTTTACTATAATAATTAATTATTATTATAGTAAACAAAGAAAAAATATGAATGCAAAATATTTAATGTAATTAATTTATTGCATTTTTTTTTTATTCAAACATTGTCACACTTTCAATAGAAAACTATTATCAGTTCTAAGACATATTAACTTATTAGTTTATTTCTAGCACATACGCAAAAGCGGAATTTGTAGGACCTTTTCAAATTTGGTTAGGTCGAGAGAGGAGAACGGACAGCAGAAGCGAACGTTAACACGTATTTCAAAGGGTTCCCTTAAACCTACACTTGGTAGTCCCAGGCACTCCAAACTCCTTTCTTTGCAACGCGATGGTCCCGACATGTTCACAGTGTTTATGCAGTTTCTTCTCTGTTAATAAATATAATTAATTTTATTCATATGTTAAGAAATTTTTGTTTTTTTTTCACCAGTGCTGCTGGCGAGTAGGCGAGATGCACACAGCCAGTACAGAGGGACAGTATCGCGGTGCCAATGGCACGGCGAACGGGAGAGACAAAGTTGCCATATTGGATGCAGGTTCACAATATGGAAAGGTAATTTTAACTTTGATGACTTTATATTAAAAATAGAAACTTATATATTTTTTGTATTTACGTTTTATTGTGAAGAAAAGGTAATGTTAAAATTGATGACCGCTATCTGTAGGATTTTATTTCAATGCGTGTTTGTGTTGTAGCGTAACCTAACGCTGTATTTTGTTTACTAGACAAATTAAACATTTTTTTTTAAATTTATATTGTGTAGAGTGTAATTGAACTTGTATCCATCGCGTTGAGTCAACACGTGATAAATAGGTAATACCGTATTATTTTTTTTATACAAAAAAAAAATTTTAATAAACGCAACGCATTTACAACGCCTCTGGTGTTGTAGATGTCTATGGGCGAAGGTAGTCACTTACCATCAGGTGGTCCTTCTGCTCGTTTGCCATCCGCTATCCATAAAAAAAAAACGCGTCGTCGAGTTTGGCTACTCTATACGTTATGTCTCAATTCAGGCAGAAAGTAAAGAACGGAGTGTATTGATACTATCTCTCTACGAATACCCTGCTATGCGGGGTAAAGCGTGAAGTTTTTTCTTTTTTTTTTTTAACTTCACGCTGTATCCCGCATATAGCAGGGTAGGCAGAGGGAATCTGTGAAGTTAAAGAAAATAAATATATTTTTTTACTTTTTTTCACTTATTACGATAGTATTTTATGCTTTATATTTGTATTTCAAACTATCACACTGACCTCCACCATTGTTGACTTACCCAAACGTCCAAACCTAATATCTTTAGGCAAAAACAAATATTTGGCATGTCGTCATCGAATCCACAACTGTTAGTACAAAGGTTGGTTAGGGTCTTGTGACTACTAAAATAATCTTAAATTATTATAATATTTATTGCATATTAGATACTTATCGTTATATATTAGGCAAATTACACCCTTTGTTTATAAATTGTAGCTCAATGTTGTTCTAATTTATACGCTATATTTTTGTAAAGTTTCATCTCTACATCAGCTTAGTAATTTTTGCGCAGAACAGCAAATGTTTTATGATGTGTTCCGGTTCGATGGCATGTAAGCCAAGTTTTCCCCTGTGCCACCCATCTTTTCCCCAAAATGTGGTGGTTCCGATAGCGGACTACTACATAATCCTCCCCTTCCATCTGTATCCTCTAGGTTGGCAACGCATTTACAACATCTCTGGTGTTGTAGATGTTCATGGGCGAAGGTCTTACCATAAGGGCGGAAGGACTTACCATCAGTTGGTACTTCTGCTCGTTTGCCATCCGTTATCTATAAAAAAAAAATCCGTCCAAACGAATGAGTGCGAAGTCATTCATAATAATAGAAGCATGAAAAATGGTTTGATATTTTTGCTTTTATACATAAGAAAGCAAAGTTAAGTTTTATATATTGGTTAAATAACTAGAACTATGCTTAAAAAAGCGACAAAATAATTAGTTGTTTGGTTTTTTACCATTTATTTATTCAACTTGCCAATGATATATGTAGTTTCTTAAAACGTGGGAAAATTTGTGCATAATGTGCATTTGTGGTTCTCAAACAAGTATTAATTGCAGACATTCATCAATAACCTTCTAGGTAGATTATAATAAAAAAAAAATTATACTTTGAATTAATTATGAAATTTATATTTAAAAAATTATTGTTTTATTATTTTATTATTTAAATGAATTCTTTCATTGCTCACACACAGTTCCCCATGTTCCGCTCGCTTTAGAGATTTCGTGTTCAGTGGCGGAACTCAACGCCGCGCTTTGCCTTGCCGAAGCGAAGAAATAAGAATAAAATCATTTAATAAAATATATTTTAAATAAGAGTATAATCGTTACCAAACTAACGCAGAAAGTTCTTAGCTCAAACACAATTGCCTCAATTTTTTTGATAATACTTTTATTAATATTAGTGTCCCCGTTGACGTGTTACCAACGTGTCGTTTTTAGCAATGTATGTATATGTCACTTTATATAAACATGGATGTCAAACCATGTTAGTGTGTGTACCATTTATTTTATTAATTTAATATACTTTTTATGCATCATTTAAAAAAATATTAATAGATTTAAAAAAGCTGCTTTACCCTTTTTGCCGCTAAGCAGGGTAGGCAAAGAAAACCCTGTGTCAAAGACAGTTCATCCACTTTCTCCTCGAATCGAGACATAGTTTATTTCTGAGAGGGGATCGTGGGTTCGATCACGCTTTACACTGCCCGCGACGATGGCTTCGATAGAATAATACTAAAAATATATATATTTCTAATACCTAACAGCTCATTATTAATTATTTAAATTATGAATAAATTAAATATAAAGAAGCTAACAAGAATACGCTAATTTGGTAGCATCGTATAGTAAGACTAAGTTAGTTCGTCACGGTCATTATGAAGCAACGTAAACGCTAGGCTTAAGCTGGACTTGTCTAGAAGACCTATTTGTAGTACATTATTATGGTAAACTATGGCAGAGTTATATTATACTAGTTTTTACCCGCGGCATCGCTCGCGTGGTCAATGGTAGTCCATACTACATACATATAGTGTATTGTGCTTATGTGTGTTACGATTATGTTTGCCAAAATATGTTTTAAAAAAAAATATATATTTTTTTTAATTTCACGCTATGTTCTATGATCTTTTTAATACCTCTAAGAATAAATGTATAAAGTTTTACGATAATCGGTTGAGTAGTTTTGACGTGAAAGTGCAACAAACTTACATTCAAATTTATGATATTAGTAGGAATACCGGTAAATTACTTCAAAATGTTAATATTTCTTCATGTTTTTTTAATGGCCCGAATTTCCGATAACAGGTGGAAAATGTTCTGCCAGTATCGCGTATTGTAGAAAAACCAAGAATAAGCTTGAATAGTAAATTTTGTAGAATATAGTGAAATAATGAACATGGAAGATGACTAAAATAATTAAAATATAATTTTTATTACTTACATATTATATATACTTAAATAATACATAACGCCTGTCGTGGCGCAGAGGCACAAGCGTGCGACTGTAAACGCGACAGGTTGTGGGTTGGATTCCCACTCCAGGAAATGGATTTTTTCATTTCCTGGGTTTGGTAATAAGGCAAAGCGCGGCATTGAGTTCCGCCATTCAGCACGCAATGCCTCAATTCGGCGGGAAGTTAGGAACGGAGTGTCTTAACACTCTGCCTACCCTGCTATATGCGGGATACAGCGTGAAGCTATGTAACGATACTAATTACCAATGAGTTTATTTTACATATTTTCAATTCAAGTATTTTTTTTTGTGAATACATTTACAATTTTTTTATTATTTTTAATATTTTATAGGCATTTGTATAAATATTGATTAAATTTATTATTTTCAATACCAACTTAATAGTTTTTATCGCTTACTTAATTGTAATTTTATAAATATATTAGTTTTTAAAGTAACAATCTATGGTTATTTATTTAACAGATAACATATATTTGACGCTTATCATAGTTTATCTAATGTTTTTCTTTTAAATCTTTACTGAACTGTTACATCATTATTAACGCCACATAACAAGCTTAGCTCGCACGACTCATGCGTATCCTTAATAATATTATGTATGGTATTTATTATTTTAAAGTTGAATATTTAAAATAGTCATTTGTTATGTTGTATGGTTTTATAATGAAAATTATGTAGAGAGTGGAGTGACATAATCTATTTACAACCGACGTCCGAAAAAAGAGGTTTTTGATTCAACTGTAATCTTTTTATATGTGTTACCTCATAAGTTTTTAATGGGTGAACGAATTTGAATGATACTTTTCTTATATGATAGTTAGTGCTTCCGATGTGGTTCCTTTTAAATTTGTTTAAGATCTGACGAGTAGGTATGGGTTCGATTCCCACTCCAGGAAATGTAAAATTTAGTATTTTCATTTCTTGGGTTTGCTAACAAGGCAAAGCGCGGCGTTGAGTTCCGCCACTCAACACGCAATGCATCAATTTGGCGGAAAGTGGGGAACGGAAATGTTGAAAGAGAATGGAGTGTCTTAACACTAGATTCTCTGGTTCCCTCTGCCTACCCTGCTATGTGCGGGATACAGCATGAAGTTAAAAAAAAAAATTACTTAGTGCAGAAACGCCGTAATTCACAAAAAATGCAAAAATTCGTAATCGATTTAAACTAGCTTAGAAAGGCAAGGTGCGTGTTGTATTTCTCTCTCCTGCAAAATTTGAAAATACGGACTTACGTTGTTTCTGCACTCACCGATTCAATTGTCAATTAACCTTTTTCGAATATACATATGTATAAAAAATATTTTTTAATTGTTTTACGAAGACAAATAAAAAAGCTACGGATAAAATTGAAATATATGAACTTGCAAATAAATTTACTTCGGCATATATTATGTAACTTATCCATTGATAATATATTATCACTTTATTTTAAACTAATATTGGATATTACAACTTATTATAAATGCGAATGTTTCTTATGGAATGTAAAGGATGTTTGTTACTCTTTCATGCAAAAACTACTGAACCAATCAAGATAAAACTTTACTCTATAAGTAATATAGCTTATACATTAGATTAACACAAAGGCTACAATTTATTAAGACTTTATGTAATTTGGCCACAATATGACAAGACAAGTATATAGTTTTCTTATATATAATAAATACCTCAAGTATGATGCTTAATTTTCTTTTTTTCATATTTTTTTACTAAATTCAACCAATCATCTGTATTTTACCTCAAATAGTCCTTTTCCCGCCCTTTTTTTAATTTTCCTTACTTTCACGTTCAGAGATAATCAAAATGGCTGCCGTATTAACTTAAAATTTAATTTAATTACTTTATACAAGTATTTTATAATTTAAGACATATATTTATTACACGCCTGTCGTGGCGCAGAGGCACAAGCGTGCGACTGTAAACGCGACAGTTTGTGGGTTCGATTCCCACTCCAGGAAATGGAATTTTTCATTTTCTGGGTTTGGTAACAATGCAAAGCGCGGCGTTGAGTTCCGCCCCTCAGCACGCAATGCCTCAATTCGTCGGAAAGTGGGGAACGGAGTGTCTTAACACTAGGATGCCTACCCAGCTATATGCGGGATACAGCTTGAAGCTATGTATGTATTTATTACATAATGTAACATATATGTAAATATAATTAATATCAACTTTTCTTTCAATAGGTGATAGATAGAAGAGTTCGTGAATTATGTGTAGAATCCGACATACTGCCACTGGACACGCCGGCCTACCACCTCAAGGAGGCGGGCTACCGCGCGATCATCATATCAGGCGGTCCAAACTCCGTGTACGCGGAGGACGCGCCTAGATATGACGCGGATATATTCAAGATTGGTTTGCCGGTTTTAGGTGAGTAATATAGAAAACTGATTGTAAAAAATGCCTTTTTTTTCTATCATATAAAATAAGAATCATACAAATTAGTTCACCCAGTAACAAGTTATGCGGTAACAAATATAATAAAAATACTGTCCAATCGATTACCTAAAATCGGTCCAAAATTAAGTAAACCAGTATGATTTGCTATGATTTTTTAAAGTAAAAAAATTACTAAAACAGCACTAGTATCAGTTTCACTGAATGCTGTCAAAAGCGTGAGAGTAAAACTCAAATCCATGACTCATATATTTACTTCATATAAATCTAATATAAAAGCCTTCTCATAGAATATATTCATATTTTCAAAGTGATTTTTGCGCCTTCTGATAACTTACTTAATATGGAGCTAGTAGGTGTACATTAGGACGATTTACTGACATAACATACCGCTATGTTAACTAGAGAGAAACTAAGAGAGAGGCAACAGGTATTTGAGGGTGTATACGCCTCAAATACGTGTTGCCTTAGAAACGTGTATGTAAAAGTTTTCTCGTAATAGTGCGTGTCATATCCATTTTTTATTTTTTTGTATTGCTAATATAATGCGCATAATATACTAAAAAAAAACAAAAACTGATTTTTTGGCAAAAGTTCCTTGTAACTTATTGTTTTTGTTTATCTTTTTAGCTTTACTATATTTTGTAAATAGGCAGAAAGAACCTAGTGTTAGAAGTTAAGACACTTTTTATGTTATTTGATAAATAAACGTTTTTGATAAATTGTACATAATTTTAGTGGGTTTGAATCTCATTTGGGGGCTTATTGTTTTATATGTTTTTCATTCACATATTAAGAGATAAGATAAGGTGCGTTGATTTCCAGAAGTCAAAATGTGGTCATATTTTATTAGGCTCTCTTTGCCTCTTTCATAACTTGTTGAGAAAATCTATTAATATATGTTAAGAAAATTAGTTCTCTTCGTTTGTTTCATTGTTATTTAAAATTTACTCATCGAGTACTACTTTAAATTTAATTACTTACTTAAAACTGGTAAATTTACGTATTTTAATAATCTGCCATTAAAATATTGTTATTTCTATGAAAATAATACATACAGTGCCTTTTACTACAAATCACCAGCGACCTATTAGAGTGCTATTGGATTATATATAGTCGATACAAAATCCTTAGATCGTGTTACCGTTTTAAGCAAAATGCCTTTAAAGGGTTACTGCAAGTTGTTTTTAGCATATATTATTATAGTTATATTTAATATATAAATTTCGTCGCAAAGGTAGTTACAGAGAACCTAGTGTTAAGTCACTCCGTTCTTGTCTTTCTGTTTAAAATGGATATTACGTGGCAAATGGCGGTACTCGACGCTGCGGGGAAATTAAATAATTTAAATACTTGTAATTTTTCCAAATGGGGAATCGAACCTATACCAATACCATTAACAATCGGACGCTGTTCCATTGCGTCAAGAGTGAGAGGCTTAAATCTTGAATTTTTTCTTTATACATATTTATAATAAGTGTTTACTCAATCTCATTAAGTAATAAAGATTGATTCCGCCATTTTGACCACAAACTAGCGAGAAGTGAAGAACCATGATTTTTTTTAACTTTACGCTGTATCGCATATAGCAGGGTAGGCAGAGGGAACCTGAAAATCTAGTATTAAAACACTCAATTCTCTTTTAACAAATCCGTTCCCCATTTTTCGCCAGAAAGCGATTGAGGCATTGCGGTTGAGGTGGCGGAACTCAACGCCGCGCTTTGCCTTGTTACCAAACCCAGAAAATGAAAATACTTCATTCCTGGAGTGGGGAATCGAACCCACAACCTGTCGCTTTACAGTCGCACACTTGTGCCTCTGCGCCACGACACGAAAATATTATAAAAATTGTTATTATGTCAATGTTATTTTTTTTTTACTAGGTATATGCTATGGAATGCAAATGTTAAACAAAGAATTCGGTGGTTCTGTACTACGGAAAGAAGCACGCGAAGATGGACAGTACGAGGTCGAAGTTGAAACCACATGCCCTTTATTTAAGTAAGTATATCATAAGAATAACTTTGGTATTTAACGTTTTTTAGCGATAACCTTCTCTTGCTAGTAAAAATATGAAAAGATGTATTTTAATAAGCTTGCTTGAACTTTAGGCTTTTTCTGTAATTCGCGTCATTTTGTGTTAATAGACACTCAAAGCCATACTTTGTTTTTCCAGAGCGGATGAAAATAATACAAATAAAATCATTCGACTAGGAATCGAACCCACAACCACCCGCATTTACAATTATACGTTGTCTCAATAATGGTTTCTATTAATTTTTTAAACTTCTCTAGAACCAGAGAACCTAGTGTTAAGACACTCCGTTCTTTTTTGACATTTCCGTTCTCCACTTTCCACGGAATTGAGGCATTGCGTGCTGAGTGGCGGAACTCAACGTCGCTTTCCTTATTGCTAGAGCGGAGAAATGAAAATACTAAATATATTTTTCTTATTAATCAATGAATTAATTAATTTATTAATTTTGACAGTCGTCTCGAGAAACTCCAGCCAGTTCTACTCACTCACGGCGACAGTGTACAGAAAGTTGGTGATAAGTTCCGAGTGGGCGCTCAGTCCTCGAACCACCTCGTGGCCGCTATCTACAACGAACAGATGCGGTTGTACGGGGTTCAGTTTCATCCTGAGGTATTTTTGAAGTTGTTATTATAGTATTTATGTGGTGTTCCTTGGTGTTTTTCAAGTTTTTCTATAGAGATGGTAGCAATTAAAGATAATTGTTATAAATAATAATTTCCACATGGGACTTACGACCCAACGTGTAGGTTCAAGGGGCCCCTTTAAAATGCGCATTAACGTTCACCTCCACTTTCCGTACTCCTCACTCTACCTAACCATCTTTGAAAAGATCCTTCCTACTAATGCCGCTTTCGAAATACGTGCTAGAAATGAACTGATAATAGTTCTAGACAGGCCGAGATGTTTTAATAGATTATAGAGAGATTTCGCTGTTATACCTATCGCGCCTACCTCTACCGCGTACATAATAATATTTGTGACGTAACTAATATGTTTCCAGGTGGACCTCACACCGAAAGGCAAACAGATGCTGTCCAACTTCCTGTTCGACATAGCGGGCATGTCGCGCACGTTCACGCTGCGCTCGCGCCGCGACGCCTGCGTGCAGTACATACGGGATGCTGTCGGCGATAACAAAGTTTTAGTTAGTATATTTATTATTTATTGTGTGTTATATTACGTTAATGGAAAAGTTTCACGTTGAGTTCCAAATGGTAGATTAATCTGGGAGTACCAATACACTCCACTTTGCAAGAATTCGCTTAATTAATGTCGCTTTATATGACCAGAATGAGGAAATGAAGTTTAAATTAAATATCATCTTTTCCCCAGTCTCATAATATTATTTTGAATCCATTATAAGTGTGATAAGTAGAATTAAAAATAGTAATATTAGCAAAAACACAATGTTTTACAATTTATTTAATTAACAGTGATATGTAACAAAAGTTGTAATTCAATAATTTTGTAATAATTTTTGCCTGAAGCTTCTGCTTCAGGCAAAAATTATTAGTATTTAAAATTATTAATTATTATGTGTATTTAAAATTATTAATTATTATGTGTATTTAAAATTATTAATTATTAGTGATAAGTCAAGGCTAATTGATACCTCTAATGTTTAGAAATATTGAAATTATCTTTTCTCATAGTCGTCTAGATTTGAAAGTTTTAAAGGGAATAGTATATTATATGTTGTATTTCTATATTCGTTACAGGTACTAGTAAGCGGAGGCGTGGATTCAACAGTGTGCGCTGCGTTGTTAAGGACCGCCCTCCGCGAAGATCAGGTCATCGCCCTACACATAGACAATGGTAAGTATTTAAAATAAACTATAATAAAACAAAAATAAATATTGTATGAAAGTGTTTGATTGTATTGTAATTCGAAGTTATAATCCTTTTGGATTATTCATGAGGTTTAAGTTAAAGAGAAATTTTAAGCAATATTTTTATAATTATTTGTTTATAATGATTTCATCTTTGATTTTCAGGATTTTATTAAATGAAACAATTTTAACCGGATATTTTAGTATTTGGATAATGATTCAAACTATAAAACCTAAAATTCTGTATTTTCTTATTTTCATTGGAATTCGAGAATTGTTGTTTTAATGCTCCCCTATCCTCTTCAAAGGATAGAAAGATAGAATCTTTCTATGGGCAGTCCCTGAATGTTGTCTGTCATTCAGTAATGCAACTGTTTTATGTATATATAATAAATTTCTATTGGTTTTTTTACGATTAATAGTGAACACTATATAAATCATTTACATACTTCACTGTTTCCTATATGTGTTTGTGTCTTTTTTAGTATCGCTTTTTCGTTACATTCAATTTCAACGGTAATTGAACAATTTTATTTTATTTTTTTTAACTTTCAGGTTTCATGCGTAAGAACGAGAGCGCAAAAGTGGAGCGGTGTTTACGGGAACTAGGAGTACGTTTGCACGTTATTAATGCGGCACACCAGGTATTTTTTACTTTTTTTAATTTATTATTATTTAAATTACATAGTCTGTTGTAGTAATTAAATAAGTTTTATCTTTTTCGTTGTGGGCCGCCAAATTTTGAAATCCATAAATATGTGTCGCAACAAAAAAAGGTTGAGAATCACTGTGTATACTATGAGTTAGACATGGGCGTTTTCGTTTTTTAGCTGTAACGGTTACATATCGGATATGAAGTTTTCATATCCGATATCATGTTCGTTTTCAGATATCTAGTTTGTGTTGGTATAATTTTTGTTATAATTTAGTTTTCGTTACGATTTAGTTTTCATATCTCATCGTCGAGTTGTCGTTACGTTTTGTGTGTAGTTATTTGATATCGGATATGATATGAGATATCGATATGATATGATATAAGAGTGAAAACCGTATTTAGTAACGTTATGATATATCGGTCTCATCCCTACTTTGTGTTTATGCTCTCCGCAGTTCCGACAAGGCAGCACGACGGTCCGCGAGACGGTGGCGGGCACGGGCGCGGCGGGCGCGGGCGCGGGCGTGGCGGGTGCGGGCGCGCGCGACGCGGGCGTGGGCGTGGCGCGCGTGCGACACACGCCGCTGCTGTGCCAGACCGCCGCGCCCGAGGACAAGCGCAGGATCATTGGCGACGTGTTCGTGCGTGTTGCCGAGCACGCCGTGCGCGACGTGCTGCATCTGCAGTTAGTCACTTTATTTATATAGTTTTGAGTTATATTATTTTATTCAATGTAAGAAATTATTATGCTTCGTTTTTTGAACGTCACGTAATTTACCTCTAGTTTTTTAACCTTCATACGGTCTTCAAATTTACCAACGCGCTTCGGGTTTAAATTGACCCAGTACTCTATTGTATGGAATTATATAATAAATAATTGTGTGTTAAATATTTTTTTAGGTTTATATATCATGTATTTAGATGTAGTTAATAAAAGCAACAGTCAATTAACGTAAATTTTATTAGAATTAATTTGGTTTTGAACATATGCAACTTTTATCTGTTTTGTGCGATATGATATTTCAGTGTGTAATAACTAAATAACCATAATATCTAATACAATATTTAATTAAACAAATATAATCAGGTATTATATAAACTATACATATACATTTTTTTTGCATTTAAAGTAAACATTTCTTGCTTTATTATCGTTTTTTCTATACAATTGATATCGGTCTCTCTTAGTTGTTTCTTTTTCCGTATTGCTCATAGACTGGACTGAGATTAACTATTGTGGATCACATTATGACTAATCTTATATACTCTTTGTAAAGTTGAGTGAAACAAATATTCGCGACCAACTGTACCGAGTACCTTTTTTGCCTTGTAGTTTACCTACTACGCTACTAGCTCTAACTCGCTACTTCACTAATACTCATATATTGTCACATTTTTCGGAGGATTAAAATCTTTGGTCATATACCCACTTATTATTCCATAGTTCGCGAATGTACTTAATGTATCTAATAATTGCTGTTCCCTTTGAATTTATCTATTACCAAGCCAAATAACTCTGTATATTTTTTATTGGAACTAGTGTTAGACGAGTCAGTATTCTTGATATTATGAATTCACACCACCACCATTCGTATAAGTTATTCATTCAACACCTCATACAAACAGTTTTTAATTTCACTGTCGCTCATTATCAAATAAAAAATAATTATTCGATAGTGAAACAATAAGACGTTTCTATTCATCAAATATATAGTACAATTCAATCATTATAGTGAGTAACTGGATAACAAAAATAAACAAATAATATATATTTAAATTTAATTTCAATGTTTGGGTCAGAATTGACCCGAGTGCCGTAAGAGTAAAAAAGTATATAATTCGAACAATTTAGTATATTTGTACAATATAGTCAAATATTTGTATTGAACTAAGGATAACTAAAAGTCATGGAAGTATTAAATGTCATAAAAAAATATTTCAAGAGATAATTATGTTTTAGTCCTGAAATGGGTCAGAAAAGACCCGAAAACCGTATGAAGGTTAATATTAATGCCTCAAAACTGAGAAAAATTAGCGCAAGTAACTCAATGGAATTTTTTCGCGAGTTTTATATTTCTATACTATACTATATTATAAATGTATCTTCTACTCGCTTTGATCACCAATACAAGAAAAACTTGACAAAATTTAAGAATAGTAATTGTCATTGCCGTGACGATCTTTTGTTAATTTTATAATATATAAAAATCACGCGGTTACTCAAATTACATATATAATAATAGAAAGAATAAATCAATAAATAAATTACAAACAGGAATTTAATTGGTTTCCATCCTTTAGGATAGATGATTTGAAATTTGAATTCCATGCTCTGGGAATAAGAAGATTAGGCAACTAATTCCTTATTTTTAGATAGTTCCGTCATATTATTAAAACTCGACGATTTTCTGTTCTCAAAATAAATAAGTAAAGAGTAAAGTTTTATTTCATTGAGTCATTATAAAAACACAGTAACTCCCGCACCCCCCAGGGAGGAGCAAGTGCTGCTCGGGCAGGGCACGCTGCGGCCGGACCTGATCGAGTCGGCGTCGTCGCTGGCGTCGGGCGCGGCGGCCGCCATCAAGACGCACCACAACGACACGGAGCTGGTGCGCGCGCTGCGCCAGCGCGGGCGCGTCGTCGAGCCGCTCAAGGACTTCCATAAGGATGAGGTGCGCCATTTGTTGTGACTACGCCATTCTGCGGGGGGTGGAAGAGAACCTAGTGTCGCGATATTCCGTTTTCACTAACTTAATGAGGCTTTTGAAGTTTCAAAGTGTTAATCACGCGCTTAAGAAACGAAAAATATATTTAGAAAACGTATAAAAATTTTGAACGCAGCGGAACTCGAATCCGCGCCTCTTGGAAATCGTCCAAGTGCTCTGATCACTAAGACATGCCTTCTACATCCGGCTGCGTCAATTCTTATACGCGTGTTGCAATTCATTTTTGTTGTTCGTATCTCTGTAGATTTTTACAAATTTCTGCTACCCAAAGATTATTTCAATGAACAAACATTTGGCAAGAGAAAATGCTATTTATTAAATATTTATACATTTTCTAAATATGTTTTACGAAAGATTGTTTTGTATGGCGAAAGTAACCCTGCGTTTAATTTTGTTAGAGTTGGAAAATGGAAATATATATAATAATTCCCCCGAGAGGAATCACCTCATCAAAATCAAGACAATGCTTAGCCCAAGGTTCAAATCAAAATGTTCTATATCTAAATAGGTTATTACAAGCATTTTTGAATTGACAATTCAGTTTAGTTCAGTTTTTTGATAATGGCGCTTCATATTCGCCACAAGTTACTTTACCAATATAAAGTATAAAATAAAAGATTAATTTACACTATGATAAATTGCGTGTAAATTGTCAATTACCATAAATTGTCAAATTTGACAGTTGATTCTTTCAAATATAATTTTACAAGAAGTGATGTGTCTAACCTAAAGTATATGTTAAACATGATATTGATGTAATATTTTTTTTGTTAATTTAATGTGTAAAAAATAAATTTTATTAATATTCGACTTAGGTACGAGCGCTAGGCGCGGAGCTGGGGCTCCCCCCGGCGTTGGTGGAGCGCCACCCGTTCCCGGGGCCGGGGCTCGCCGTGCGCGTGCTCTGTCAGGAGGAGCCTTACGCTGACAGGGACTTTGCGGAGACACAGGTGAGAGATAATAAACACTAGTACAGGTTTATTTATATAAACATTTAAAACTTAATTTGCTATTTTGCTTAATTAAACTAATTTGTTTTTTGTAATTTTTCAATTATTTCGATAACTTTAATGTATAAAAAATTGATTTGAGGCTATCTCGGTGTAGTGGAACGCCGTCTGCAAATGCTTACGGGTTCAATTCCATTTGGAGAAATGAATGTATTTATATTACTTTATTTCCCTACTCTGGTAAGACAAAATATGACGTTGAGTTCCGCTTCTTAACGCAATGTCTCGAGTTCGAGCGGAAAGCGGCAATATATCGACGCCAGGTTCTCTCTAATCTTTTTTTAATGAATTACAAAAAAGTATAGTTAAATATATTTAACTTTATGCAGATTCAGTAAGATTGTAATTTAATTTTTAATTACTTTATTATATAATGTATATATTTGAAACGTTAGCTTTTGTTCATATCAAAAGATTTTTTATATATGGATTTGATTTGCGCGACTGTGAAACTAAATTATATGGAGTGTCTTGGCTTTAGTTTGTCTATCTGCTTATATAACTCATACATTCACACATTCAAAATAACATATTAATAATTTCGACAGGTGATAGTAAAAATAATGGTAGAATACGCGTCAATGTGTGTGAAGTCGCACGCGCTGCTCGGGCGCGTGTCGGGCGCCACCACGCCGCAGGAGCAGGCCGACCTCAAGCGCATCTCCTCCGCCGCGCCCGTCGCCGCCACGCTGCTGCCCGTGCGGAGTGTGGGCGTGCAAGGTGGGATACTTTTTGTACTTTGTGTAATGGGATACTTTTTATGTTGAGGGATTATTTTTGTGTAGTAGGATACTTTTTATGTAGTGGAATACTTTTTTGTGTTGGGGGATACTTTTAAGTTTTGTTTATGATAAATATTTTTAGAAAACAAAATTTGAATGTAATAGTATTTGAATCCATGCCTCTTGAATATCGTCTAACATGGACGGTTGTGTTTTTTTCTTAAGTATGTGATTAACACTGTTTTTAAAGTATCATGAATATTTACTAGATAGTATTCTCTTTTGCCATACGATTGTTTTTTTAAAACGATCTTTGTTCCAGTATGTTGAAATTTTTATTCGTTTTCGGAAGATTTTTATTTATATAGTTACTAGATAATTTTATGTAGTTGTTGGATACTTTTTATGTAGTTCTTAAATACTTACTGGCTATTTATTGTGTAATAAGATACTTACTGCTTTTTTATACTAATGGGTACTTCTTGTATCATTACCAGTAGTAGTTATTGTCCATGCATTATGTAGTTTTTGGTTATCTATTATGTACTGAGTTACTTTTAGTAACTTAGTAGCTATTATGCTAATGGGAATATCTTATGTTA
Organism: Philaethria dido; assembly: GCA_033558755.1. Lineage (NCBI taxonomy): Eukaryota > Metazoa > Arthropoda > Insecta > Lepidoptera > Nymphalidae > Philaethria > Philaethria dido. The sequence goes on along the minus strand of JAKGSA010000448.1, from coordinate 309,510 downwards.
TTACCATCTAGTTATTATATGCTATCAATAGATAGTAACCAATATGGTCTAGTTATCGACTATTTAACGAATATAATTTATTGACCAACTATAATTTAGTTAAGTTAAATTAGTTACTTCATACTATTGCGTAAGTAGATATTTGTTCTTTTTTATAACAGTTAAGGTTTTGTTAAAAACAAAATTTATGCCAATTTTTAATGTTTCTTTAATGTTTTCTTTTCTATTATTAATATATTTATATATTGTTGTCCCCAGGCGACGGTCGCACGTACAGCTACGCGGTGGCGCTGTCGACGGAGCGCTACCCGCCCGACTGGCAGGACATGCACTACCTCGCAAAGATCATACCACGGGTTTGCCACAATGTTAACAGGTACTTATACTAAAAACTTAATACTCGCTTGTTGCGACTGTATACGCGACAGGTTGTGGGTTCGATTCCCACTCCAGGAAATGGATTTTTTTATTTCCTGGGTTTGGTAACAGAGCAAAGTGCGGCGTTGAGTTTCGTCACTCAGCACGCAATGCCTCAATTCGGCGGAAAGTGAGGAATGGAGTGTCTTAACACTAGGTTCCCTCTGCCTATCCTGCTATATGCGGGATAAAGCAGGAAAATATGTATGTATTGCACATAAAGAATATGAATTATATGAGTAACATTTAAAGTAAATGTGCAATGGCGGTCTTATTACAAAAGTAATCTCTTTCAGGCAATCAACAGTAATAGAAATACTATAATATTTTATTTTGGAAGGGCGGAATCTCCTAATACAGGCACTATATGCTTAAAAGAAGATTTCTAACACAAATTTCTGTTTTTGTAAAAATTCTGTTTTAAACAAATAAAGTTATTATTATTATTATAAGAGAGTTCAGTTGTTTAAATAACGTGAAAACATAAAAAAAAATAGATGTAGGTCAAAAATAATTATGGTATTATTTAATTACCAAAACTAAATAATTCCACGGTTTTTATGGTGTATGGTCAAGAAAATGTGTCTTGTAAATTTCAAAATCAAAATCAAAATATTCTTCATTCACATAGGCTATTACAAGCACTTTTGAATCGCCAATTATCAAAAGATGTTAGGAGTGTCAGTCATAACGGAAGCTACCACCGGCTCGGAAGGCATTTCTGCTGAGAAGAATCGGCAAGAAACTCAACAGTTGCTCTTTTCAAATAAAATTTTATAATAAATTTACAGCAACGATAAGCCTCCTGAGCGAGAATCAACAGCATTTAACTCCACACATTAACATCTGTATAGTATTCTTGGACAGAATAATATACTTTCTATAATAATATATTTTTAACTTCGACTGTTTTCAAATGGCAGGTCTGTAATTACTTGTGGAATTTTGTTATACATACGTATACCTTGTGATATAAACGATTTATTCACCGTTTGAAGGCGAAAACGAGTGCGAGCTTATTTTTTTTAGTGCGAGTTTCGAGCGAGTGATCAGCTTCTTTTTTTTTGAATTGATAAATGTAATGTAAATAAATATGTATGTATTCAGGGTGTGCTACGCGTTCGGTGGTCTGATCAAGGAGCAGGTGACGGACATCACGCCCACGTTCCTGTCCCAGCAAGTTATATCCACTATACGCCAAGCGGACGATCTTGCCACACAGGTTATTTAAATATTGTTATTTTTTTTTTTACTTCACGCTGCATCCCGCATATAGCAGGGTAGGCAGAGGGAATCAGAGAATCTAGTGCTAAGGCACTCCATTCTCTTTCAACAATACCGTTCGGCATTGGGTGTTGAGTGCATTTTTGTGTTTTATTCTTTGACCAATTAATGACTCTTAAAAACTCTTTTTATCGATGTATGTACCGAAAATTGTTATAATAGTATTTTACTTCAATGCTTAGTTAACTTACAATAACGTATTATAAGTATGTCGGTTCTTGTTACCCATAGGTTATTGTTATATTTAAGGGAAGTAAGGGCGTAAAGTTGTTTGTATGAAAGGCGACAATCTTACAAATTGTCAAATTTATCCAAAATGACGTTTTTATATGGAAAAATAGCATTTAAAATAGGTATTTAGATTATTCACTATTCTTTCCCTGCTAAAGAGGGTAGGTAACGTTTGTGATTCAGGTGATTTTTTTTTAAATGATAAAAGTAAACTTCGCCGTAAACTACGCAATTTTGCAGCTTGTCGGTCTAATAAAAAGATGAGAGGTATCAAGGTCGTATAGGTATCCGGATGGAACGAAGTTCCTTTCAATTGACACCACACTGCTCAATGTGAAATAGATAGGCGAAACGTAAATGACTTAATGTGATAATGACTGAATGTAAGGAGAAAATGATTTGGCTCGTAATTTTACGTCCGGTTGCCACCTGACGCCAATGCAGTAAATCTTTTAAAGAGGCTGCAGCATTTACTATGGAAAATAAATTAAGTTTAGAACCAATTAATTCTGTTTTTAAAATATCTATCCATATTCTTCCAATGACATAAAGATCACCACTTCTGCAATTTTTCAATGATCCTTTATTATCAATTTTACTATCTAAATCTTGATGTATTTTATTTGTATAGATTTCTTTATCGTTTTCTAAATTTTTGGTTTTGCATTTCACTGAAATTTTAATATTTATTATTATTTATAACAAATTTTTGGTCTGACGTTAATTTTTTTTAACTTCGTTTCAATATAAAATAATAATAATAATTTTGTTCCCAGGTGCTAATGTCGAGCGGCGCCAGCGCACGCATCGCGCAGATGCCGGTGGTGCTGATCCCGGTGCACTTCGACCGCGACGCGGGGCTGCGCGCGCCCTCGTGCCAGCGCTCGCTCGTGCTGCGCCCCTTCATCACCAACGACTTCATGACCGGCATCGCAGCCCTGCCCGGCTCCGACGCCATGCCGCAGGATGTACGTTTGATTTGCTTCTACTTTGTTATTATATGGAACTACCTGTTGTCTGTAATGACACAAGAATGTGACTGTAAATGCGACAGGTTGTGGGTTCAGTTCAAGAAATGTAAAAGTGTAGTATTTTCATTTTCTGTGTTTGGTAACAAGGCAATTCAGCGGAAAGTGGGGAAAGGAATTGTTGAAAGAAAGTAGAGTATCTTAATACTAGATTATCTGGTTCCCTCTGCCTACTGTCCATATTACGTACGCGCATATGCGTTAATTTATTTGGCTTTGGCAAGGCTTTGAAGCAAATAAATTTTCAATAAACATAGTTTCATGATAATTGGTTGAGTAGTTTTGGCATGAAGAGATAACAAAAATATTTACATACAGATATAATATTAGTAGGAATAGGGACTGTTATATCCATAATTATAATTTATTTTAATATTGACATACCTAAAATTTATATGAAGTAAAACAGCAGAAAGTCTCCATTTTTTTGTATAATAATTAATTCGAAATACAATAACTTAGTAAAATAAATGTAACACATCCGTTACCAAGGCAACTCGTAATTTACACTTCATTTCAATGAATCTACAATATAAGTATTTTAATAAATATATATAAAATTCACAGGTGGTAGACAGAATGCGTAAAGAGTTAATGAGCGTGCCCGGCATATCGCGTGTGCTGTACGACCTCACGCCCAAACCGCCCGCGACCACCGAGTGGGAATGATCCCGCGACCACCCCCCTCCCCGCCACTGACTACTGACACACCAACTTTATATACCACATATACTATGGACTGGAGAAACAGTTTGACTGTAAAACTAACTCTCATACATAAATAATAAATAAATAAATAAAAATGATTTTTGTATAAAAATGTGTAGATATTTACTTATTGTTTGTGTTTATTTAATCTATAATTATAATGACTTTTTTTTTTTAATTTGGTTGTAATTTTTTAATTTTTATCCAATATTAGTTTTACAGTCGAACGTTATTTTTTTTTTTTTTTGTATTCTCTCAACGGATGCACAGATGGCAGTGGTCTATGTTTGTTTGTTATAAATTGTAAACACCATTATATTATGATTATTATTATGTGTATGAATAATAAATTGTTGCCTTTTATGTATTCGCTTAGCTCTCTAAGCCTTATTATGTTATTTGTACTATATTACAATACATTGAACACCAGATGGCGTTGTTTTAAGCCTAATTTTAATTTGTTATTTTATATAGATATGATTATTATATAGACCATCGTGGTACAGTGTTTGGCTGTAAGTGCGATTGTTGTGGGTTTGATTCCCATTCCAAAATGATTATTTTGATTTTTCCGCTCTGCCGCGGAATTTTGAACCACCACTTAACGCAATGACTTGAATGCACGTGGAAAACGGAGTGTCGTGACACTAGGTTCTCTTTTATTATATTATTTATTTATTTATTTAAAGACAGCTTACAAAACATACACTAATTCATACATATTAGAAACAAGTTGTACAATTATGCTAAGTGCCGTTCCAATTACAATGTCACGGTAAGCTAAGGGACGGTTACATTTTACAAATATTAAATCTCTCTTAAAAAAAGTAAATAATAATAATATCCATACACAGTCAATCGAATTGTGATTTACTTTGTGAGCCTAAAAATGTATTGGTGGTGATATTTTAACTTATTATATGTTTTATCGTATGCTTAGACAGAGTGCGGCGTTAAATTCCGCAATATCATGTAAAAATGTGCGGAAAGTAAAGAATTTTGTGTTTTCATATTAAATGTTCTGACTTATTATTTTGTGTTCACGTTTCATATTTATTAATTATTATATATTATTAATATTTACACCGCTCAGTTATTAGATTTAATATTAATATCCAATAATGTATCCAGTGTAAGGAAGATATAGCTCAGTGGTAGTCAGTTGTTGGTCGTTCTAATAACATGGCCTCTGATTAACTTAGTACAAGAGTAAATATAATTTTTTAACATTTAAATATTCATTTGTTCCAACAAATATTTTAACGTGAAATATAAATATTGATGCTTTTTATAAATTGACGGACTGATAGGCAATAAATGTTATAATATATGAATTTACTTTCCCGACCACTGCCTTTGATGTAAATACATTGGTTAACTAAAGTGCATTTTGTTGTCATAGTAACATCTGTTTTTGTAATGTAGAAAATAATATGGAAGGCTGTGTAAATTATAAAAGCCATTGCCCGCACCTCTAAGTCGCAATTTTCAAAAAACAATTCGTTTTTGGGAGGATTGTTGTTTTTTTTTAATTGTGGCTCCCGTTGTATGAAATCAGACACATTGTGTTTTATGGAATGGTTCAGTGTTATTGACTGGAAGTTTCATAATAAAATTATATTATGCTTTATTTTCATTTTGTATTTTATTTTTTTTCCTATGTCCAGAGGAGTTTGTGTTAAATCTAAGTGTGGTTGTAGTTTTAATATATTTGTGCCAGCCGTGAATAAGTTGGTAAATCGAAAATGGACCTTTCAGGACTGTTTTAAAGTTTTATCTATAAATCATTCCATTCTTTCTTGATATTTCCATTCAAATTTATATTTGAATGGAAATATCAAGAAAGAATGGAGTGTCTTAACACTAGGTTCTCTGGTTTCCTCTGCCTACCCTGCTACGTGCGGGTTACAGCGTGAAGCTAGAAAATCTATAAATTCCGTGTTTATGCTATTTAAATATTTTTTTTACCTAAATATGTTTGATTCGAATAAATCAGGTAATCATAATGCCTATGAATGTTGTTAAAAATGTTTAGTTGACTTCATTCACTGGTACAAATATAGTTCTACTGCCTAAAATTTCAACATTCTTTGGAGATGTAGAATAAGAGAGAGAGAGAATTAATATTGAAGATTTTTTTTAATTTAGTAAAACACTTTATATCTTTTACTTTTATAGATTTAAAAAGAAGAGCTATAGAAATATGTTTTATTGAAATAAATATTGAAACAATTATAATTACTAATCACTATTTCTGAGATGACTTTGTAATTATTTGAAATACCAAAGACAGTTAATATCAATAATTTAATATTTATTATTTAAAAATTGTTACAAGAATAATTTGTAAAAATACATATAAAAGTTTATTCAATAGTTCAATTCAAATTTAAAAAATCTATATGTCTAACTTTTAATACCATTCATAAGCTTAAACAATGTCAGTTCTTTTTTAAAATTTTTGTATTCAAAATTAATAATAAAATAGTCAAAATATTACTATAAAATAGATATTTATACATTAAATAAATTAAAATAACACATTACTCTGGTACCAACAAATCAATATTTTTCCCTGCAGTTACAGCGCCTCCAATGAAAGTTTCTTCTTCACCTCTTATAGATAAACTGTCAGATACCGTACACATTTTCTTTTCTCTCATCATGGGTGCTTTAACCCACCGAGACCCGCTGCATTTACTACAAGAATGTAAAGGCAAAAGTTCTAAAGACACAGTTCTATTACCACAATCAGCACATTTAAAGAACCTTTTAAAAGTATCCAGTACTTTGAGAGGATGTCTCTCGTCTTTACAAATCTGTGCCGCTGAAAATGCTGTGTATTTGCATTTGGCACACCTGACAGCTTTACAAGCTAGTTTAAATGTGTTCAGCATTTTTTCTTCCATGGCTTCTTTCTTCTCAAGCTTATTAAAGTATTTCTCCTGTTCATCGTCTTCATGTTGTTTTATAAGGTTCTCGTGAATTGATGTAGCTTCTAATATTTTTTTAAATCTATCTGACATTACCGGTTTTAATTTGCTTACTTTTGAAATTGCTCCGTCATTTAATTTCTTTTTCTTGCTATCATTTTCAGCATCACTTGAGTTGTTTAATTTATCTAATGCCCTTTTCTTGCCAGTTTCAGTGCCTTTTATGTTGTTGGGGTCTAGTTTTGAGATCCCACCTTTCTGTTGGATCAATCTTATAGCATTTAGTTTTGCTTTTTCTGCAGATTTTTGGCCATAGGACATATTTAAGTCTACTGTACCACTGCCTTTCAGTCCAAAACCTTTGCCTAACGTAGGTGAGCTGGCTACTCTGTCAGCTAAATTTTTACTAGATGTTGAGTGAATGTTTCTATTGACTGTCGACAGATTGTCTAGCCTCTGTGAATCAGTAAGTTTTTGTGAAGTGGGACTGTGTAGTATATCATTACTATTTTTTAAAAGCCCAGCTCCGTAAGGAGCTTTATTTGTCATCAAGCTTTCTCCTTCAGATTTATAATAGTCACTTAAGGACATAAGCCTGTTTTGATCCCTATCTTTAACTTTTTTATGATTGCTAGTTGGTAATGCTGCATATGATTTGCCACCATATATGAATGTACTTTTCCCATACACTTTATTCTGTAAATTAACAAGGCCTTTTCCCATGGTTGAAGATTGAAGTTCTTGCCGTCTTGAATATTTTTGGTATTCTTGTTTTATATGATATACACAATGTTCACATTGACTTAAGTTGACAAAAGCAGTACAAGGCTCACCATTTTTCTTTGTACTTCTACATGTACCTAAATCTTTTGAATGTCCTAAAATCATTACTCTATCAGGGGTTTCAACACTAAGACAAGCTTGGTCTGCTGTATTTTGTGACCTGTCTAAAACATTAGGATTTAATACAGCCACCACAGTACCTTCTGTTGTCTTCCATAGTTCATTGTAAGCTTTGCGGAATAAAAACATAGATACTGTCTTCAAGTCATCTTTCAAATCACTTAATGTCCAAACTATAAAATTGTTTCCTTTTTGTGATTTTTTAGCTGAGCTTTTTCTTACAATGGCACCTGCTATTACCCAGTCTTTAGATAAATCTTCGTTTTCTACATACCGCTTTACTCTCAGCATATTAACAGCTTCCCGTCCCTGCATTCTGTCTAACAAAGCACTACTAGATATTAAAGGTTTACTTATTCTTATTCCGAATATAGGATCACTGTATACATCGTTATTGATTTTATTTATTGTCTCGGGAACACAGAATGTGCTTTTATTATAGTCAGGCGCCGTTTCCAATTTTTTATTAAAAGAACTTTTATGTCCATGTTTTGCTTCAGTGTTAGCTTGCCGAAGCCTACTTTGAAACTCTACTCTTCGTTCAATTTGTTCTTGTTCTTGCTGATCCAATGCTTTTTTGATTTGGCTGCCATAGTCATTATATTTTCTTTCTGTATAATTCCTTTTCTCTTCGTCGTCAGACGAATCTGTGTCACCATTATGAACAGCAGATTTCGTTGGTACGTTATCATTTATAACATCTTTTACATCGTCATCAGTTTCAAAAATATTCACTTCGCGGATGTGTGATGTACTTTTTGAAGTATTTTGAATTTCTTCAGTTAATTCGGCCCGTAATAATTCGTCTAGCTGTTCCAGTTCATCAATGTCTTCCATTTCATTCATGTAAATAAAAATCCTATGTTATTTATAGTCGTATTTAAGGAACTAAAGTTATAGAGAAATAGGCGCGAAAATATAATACTTGAAAAACGTCAACTGGCTACTAATAACTTGACAAATTGGAATATTGACAATTAACTTTCAATGTTGCCAGTTCCATCAATTACTTTTTTTAGAGTGCTAAGCAGAAATGATTTTCAACATTATTTTTTTACTTGCATACGCTTTGAAAATCAGTACTTTGATAATTTATACATATAGATTTTAATTGAAATGAGCCGATTTAGCAACAATGTATATTATCGTTATATCATGACTTAATTATAATATAAATTTAGAAGTAAGTTTTTGTTTAACATTTGATTTTTTTTTCAGGTTATACCTACTTTCTATATAAATAGTTCTATATCAAAATCTAATAATAATTCTTATTTCACTTTAGAATTAAAAAAATCTTTATTACTTATTGTGTTAAGCAAAATAACGTTTTATATTTTATTAACGAGTGCGAATTTCCATACGTTGCTAAAGTATTCACAAGAAAACATCACAAAAGATTTTTTTTTAACTTCACGCTGTATCCCACATATAGCAGGATAGGCAGAGGGAACCTGAGAACCTAATGTTAAGACACTCCGTTCTCTTACAACACCCCATATTCCGCCAAATTGAGGCGAAAAAGATTTTTTTTATTTTATTAAATTAATAAATAAAATATATTACCTACACTATCACACATGTTGCTAAGGAAAACGTATTTAACGCGTCAACGGGATTATTACTTAGATTATTAAGTACATCCAGCAGATTCTCACACTTATATAGAGACTCTTTATAAAGTATAAATATAATTTGTAACATATTTATTGTCATGTTATATGTAAATTATATGAAACTTTATTCATAGTAGCTTACGTGTTATTTTGATATATATTATTCAGTAGGTTTGGCGTGAAAGAGTAACCATTTACAAATCCTCATAAACATACAAACTTAAATCGTTAGTACGATAAAAATGTTGATTCCTGTTAGTTTTCATTTTAATATATAAACTTTGTATATAAACGCGTACTTAAAACTATGGCTAACTGATATCTAGCTGGGCTTTTCTACTTTGGTTATCGGTACACTTACATATTATACATAAATATATGTGGCTTTTTTAGAGTTTGCTGTATGAGTTGTTTATGCTAATCTATTTTCGGTATAGGTACATATTTATTGGAGCTCTTTAAACTTACATTTGGGTCGTAAGTCCCAGGCACTCTCTGTGCTACGCGATTGATCCGGCATGCTCCGCATGGTAAATCCATGGATTGTTAAGGAGTTACTTCTCATCATAAAAAAATCATAGCTTCACGCTGTTACATTACATAGCTTCACGCTGTATCCCGCATATAGCAGGGTAGGCAGAGGGAACCTAGTGTTAAGACACTCCGTTCCCCACTTTCCGCCAAATTGAGGCATTGCGTGCTGAGTGGCGGAACTCAAACGCCGCGCTTTAACTTGTTACCAAACCCAGGAAATGAAAAATTCCATTTCCTGGAGTGGGATTCGAACCCACAATCTGTCGCGTTTACAGTCGCACGAATTATAAAAAAATCAATTAAAAAAAAATGTAACTTTAGACGTAGTAACTTGCGACTTGACTGGAAGAGTATTTACTATCTTTACTAAATTATATTTCGAGTTAATTAGTGGCTTCTATGAAATTAAGCAAATTAGAGTTAGGTAAAGTAGTGACCTCGATGTGACCTTGAGTGAATTGGTGGTAAATTAAGTAAAATATTGAGACATTTAACTTAAATTCTATTTTTTGTTTCACTTTTTTGTTTTATATTTATATCTAAAACTAATCCTTAAAATTCGAGTAATTTCAAATATTTTTTCATCTATTCAAGTTACTTCAGATATTATGAAAGCCAGTATATTTTTTTAACTAGGTAGAGTTATTGTAAACTCAAACCAGATTAGACGCGGCTTTTGACATTATTTTGTTGCAGTTATGCCGCATTACATCTCGGTGGGTTCCGTTTTTTCCGCTTGTCGGGGAAACGCAAGTTAATTTAACGTAAACCGATTACGGCCGTTCGAGCACCACAGTACGACTGTAGACGCGCGCGCTACCTCTCCTACCCTGACCGCTATTTAACAAATATGCAAATTTGTACAAGTGTTCACTATTTTCATTGTAAACTTTTATCTCGAAAGTTTAATTAATGAAAAATAAAATCGTAATAATATATCTGGTGAATTATCGCATTTACAAGATGAAAAATTCCTATCTAACGAACCGGAGAGTCTAATGACAGTAAAATATTATTTAATTTCTTCTTAAATTCCTTCATGGCTTATTATTGTTATATCGACTTACACTTTGGTTGAGAGAGCTCGTTAAAAAATGTGTTTTCTTAACGTCTTACGTCTTCATGTGTCGCAAAATCAAAGGCAGAAGCGGCTTTACAAGCAGTATATGGAGCAACTAGCCGGCGCGTATGTAGAGAGATGCCCAGATATGTTGTGGGATAAGAGATATAATTATAAGGTGCCGAGTCCCGAGTGGCAATATTCGTTGCCATGTGACGAGCGTTGGTTTGAAGGTGAAGAAGCGAGGTCCTGCTATGTAACAGAGTGCTCGGACAGTGGACGATGCTCTTCGCCATGCTGCTCAGAAGTTATCTTCAATGGTGGTCAGCACTTCAGCGGGAAGGCCAGCCAACATGTTTGTAAACGTCGTTTTGCTGTGTGTTATCCTGGAAATTTCGGGTAAGTCTGTAATATATATTTAACAACTGTTAGAATTACAATTGTGTTTGTTAATATTAACAGTTTATAGTGAAATGGAAATTATTTTTCACCTTGATTTTTTATCGTTGTCGGTTCACTGGTGCAATGTAGAGTCAATTTAGCATTTCGTTTAATAAAACCGCAGATACGTTATATAAACATAGAAATTTCAAATTTATTTTTAATAAATTATAAAATAATATTCAAACACATAACTTTTTCGTGCTCTACTATTGATTATCATAAATAAGAAAAAGCATTAGTATTAAACATAAATCATAGCTCTCTATCTAGTCTTAAATATAAATAAATAATTTATCAACTGGACTGTAACGAAAATGTTTGCATAAAACGTTTGAGTTCACACAGGAAATGAACTTGTGACCTAGCACGATCGCATTCAAGTACTAACACCGCCAAAAAAACAATAAGTAACCTTAAATCACGTAAACGCCGAAACCGTTGCGCGTTTCTGCAATCATTTGCATTTTACAACAATCTTAGCAAAAAATTCACTTGAAATTGTGTCAAATTCCTTTTGCTTAAGTGATAGCAGTCTGCGTATGCAATAGAAAAATTGCATCAAAACCAGCGGAGCGGAAGCGGCATGCGTTACCATCGAGGTATTCATTAAACTGCCGGGATATCGGAGAACAGTTATGCGAATATAAACAATAACCTCATTGTCATATATTTTTTTTTTAAGCTTGAAGAAACGTGTGCTGGACCTTTGGGCAGTGTTCCCGTCCAGCCATTGTTTATTTAAAAAATATAATCAAAGAAAAAGATGTTCATAAAATAAAAAAAATAAACATAAAAGAAATTAGATATTATATCTTTTTAATTTAATAATATATTTTTTTATCATTTATACATAAACAAAAATCATCTTTACTCCTAGAGATCAGAGACTTACTTAAATTACTCAGAAGACGCGTTGACGCGTAAAATACGTGCTGCATTAGCAACTTGATACAATTCAAACACATTGTAGCGTACTATTTATTTTATTAGATACTATTTCTCTGCTTATAAACTTTAATTTGATCAATTTTAATAACCATCAGCGGCAATTTTTTCGTCAAAAGGAGTCCAAAGTATTTCCTTGATATTTGAAAATTACGAGTTCCACCTATTTACATACATACATAGCTTCACGCTGTATTCCGCATATAGCAGAAGACACTCCATTAAGACACTCCAGCAGAAGACCCTTCCTTAAGACACTCCATTCCCCACTAATTTATTAATCTCAATTCGAAAGAAAATGGAGGATGGATCATAAGAGAATGGAGTGTCCTAACACTAGGTTCTCATGTTCCCAAAATATTTATTAAAACTCTATATATTTAAAATATCTATTTCACAAAGATGAAGTTAAATCTAACATTACTCTTAGGATACGTTTATAGGATATTGACCTTCAAGAAAATTAATAATGGGAAGCAGCCAGCAAAGCGTAAACAACACGTAAATGCTACTACTATACTCGTAGAAGTATCTAACGATCAGTTATCATGAAAATCAATACTTGAAGAAAATATGTAGAGTTAACAAAAAAATTTTAGTACGCATGCTGTAAAATAAGTTTGCAAGCGCATATAATGTAGTGTTAAAACACTCAGTTCTCTAGCGGCTAATGATTTTGCGCGTTGGGTGATGGAATTCAACGTTGCGATTTTGGATTTCTTGCCAGACTCTCGAAATCATGATTATATACTTATATTATTATTTATTTATTTTTAACTTCACGCTGTATCCCACATACAGCAGGGTAGGCAGAGGGAATCTGAGAACCTAGTGTTAAGACACTCCATTCTCTTTCAACAAATCCGTTCCCCGCTCTCCGCCAAATTGAGGTATTGCGTGCTGAGGGGCGGAACTCAACCCCGCGCTTTGCCTTGTTACCAAAAACAGGAAAATGAAAAATTCCATTTCCTGGAATGGAGTGTGTGAACACACTATGGTTGTATATGTATAATATTAGATTTATATTAATATAGACACTGCCCTATTTCTTTTACTAGAAGAACTTTTAACTTTGGTCAAATAACATAACTTTTTAATTTCAACCGAGTTTAAAATGAAAATATTATAGAAATAATATGAAATAAATAATTTAATAAATAATTTCAGAATTTTATTATCTAATTAAATGATTATATAAATAATAATAAAAATATATTTTTTTCACACCAAAACGTAAAAAGGTAAACTGAAAAAAGCAATACCGTTTTTCTAGACCAGGTCAAATAGCATCACGTTATGACCTAGCAGAAAAGTCATCTGAAAACTTATTATGGAAGTGACGAGCTTAAATCACGCGCATTTACGTGTCTATTTAGTTAAGAAATTGCAATGAAAACATTAAGTGGGCATTTTAATTGTAAATTTTTACAAATATTTTATTGCCATATTATTGGTGCAGTGGGACAATATCAGACTTACACGCGACAGTAGGCTCAATACAGGTATTTCTTCAAGATTTCATTCTTCACCTGATACAAATGGCCCAAAATATTTAACACTTTTGCCATAATAAAATGTGTTCCTATGAAAATAGGTGAGATAGGGATTTATATGTTTTTTTTTATATACTTTGGGAAATTATTATTTTTCCGTTCTGTAAGAAAAGAGGCTGCATCGAGTTCCGCCACTCAAAATACAATGTCTCGATTTTTATTGCAAAGAAGAAAGCAGAGTCTTTTTCTTAACGTGTAATTAAAATAAAAAAAATAATTAGAATTTTTCATAAAGCTTTTATGGCATTTGCTTAATTTTTATCATAAAATAAAAATACTTTATACCTATATTATTTATACCTATTACTATAGCAATTCTCATAACACATGACATTTTCTAACTTTTTTTTCTTTTTGTATATATTGACTTACAAAAAATAAACCTATCACCGACTTGGGACTCATACTTCTTGGGAATTATAATATACAGTACGTCCCTCTTCTGGGGAAAAGATGATTTTTTTTTAAATTCACTGTATTACGCACATAGCAGAGTAGGCAGAGGGAGCCTGAGGACCTAGTGTTAAGACACTCAGTTCTCTTAAGATTTCCAGTCCCACTTTCCACCGAATTGAGACATTGCGCGCTGAGTGGCGGAACTCAACGCCGCACTTCGCCTTATTACTGGTAATAAGGCGAAGGGCTCTAGAGCGAGGAACTGAAAGTACTAAAAATTGATTATTATAATATTATAATGTAATAAATATAGAATATTTGATGAAATTATTTAAATTTAAAATAAAGAAAGTGAAGGCACTAATCTCGTAAGACGATTGCTTGACATTATAAAATAAATTATAGCTTTGTTGCAATGTTTGCATACTTTGTAACTATTTGAAGGAGAATAGGTTAGCGTAATATGTTATTTAGATATAAATAAACTTTAAATGATTACAGGCGACTTTGAAAGTACTAACTTGTTAATACTAAGATCGTGGTGCAGTGGATAGTGTCTCTACGCGAATATTATGAGTTCGATTCTCAGTACAGATAATGATTTCATTTCTTTGCTCTTCTAAGACATTGCGGGGTTGGGTTCCGTCACTCCACACGTAATTCGAGTAGAAAGGGTAGTATGTATATAATAGTGTGTGCCTATGCCGCTGAATGCGTAAGGCTAATTTAAACGTAACGTTTTAAACGTAAAAAATTAGAGTGTTTCAATAAATGGGCTTTGGCCTTTGTGACGAAGTTACAATAATATATAATAAAAAATACATACATACATAACGTCACGCTGTATCCTGCATATAGCAGGATAGGCAGAGGAAATCTAGTGTTAAGACACTCCGTTCCCCACTTTCCACCGAATTGAGGCGTTGCGTGCTGAGTGGCGGTACTCAACGCCGCGCTTTTGCCTTGTTACCAAACCCAGGAAATGAAAAATTCTATTTCCTGGAGTGGGAATCGAACCCACAACCTGTCCCGTTTACAGTCGCACGCTTGTGCCTCTATGATATAATTATAATATATTAATTACAATAAAAATGTATTGGTTAGATTAATCTAACCTAACCAACCAACACTTCAGGCAGAAATCGATTGGTATATTTGTTCCTTTCTCCGACCGATCCAGTTTGTCGATATAATATTAATTATAGTCGTTACGGGCATTTCCTCTAGATGATCAGATAGCAGTCGCTCCTTGTATACCTGTATCCTGCTAATTCGTAATAGCTAAGTAGGAGGCTGAAAGGGCTTTATTTGAATACTTTAGCATTAATTTATATTTAAATAACTAATAATTTTAAATATACCTTAGGAATGTTGTCATAGGGGAGGTAAGAGTCCTTAGGACTCTAGAGACAGTTATCTACTCACGATACACGCTGTTTCTAGGCTAAAAGTAATATTTTATAGTCTGAAACATTTTCCTGCATCAATTCGGCGGAAAGTGGAGAACGGAGTGTCTTAACACTAGGTTCCCTCTGCCTACCCTGCTATATGCGGGATACAGCGTGAAGCTATGTATGTATGTAAAACACTTTTTTACCCGTAGTAGGTGAGGCAGAGAAAACTAGTGTTAAGACATTTCGCTATCCGCTTTCCATGCGAACTAAAGACATTTTTTTTTCACGTTTAAAGTCGGAAGTTTCTCTTTGGGGGATGCTCTGCCTACCCTGCTATATGCGGAATACAGCGTGACGTTAAAAAAAATCTTGATACCTGCATGCTTTCTATACGAATTGCGTTACGTAAAAAAATATTTTTTATTTTTCTCCTTTATCTATTCGCTAGTTCATATTAAATTACATATAATATATGTAAATAATCATACTAATTTTGTGTTGCACGCACTATTTGAAAGTAAACGTTACTATGTAGTTTTAATACACCTACGTACCTAAGTTCAAAAGCTTGTTTTTGGTTTCACAATCTCTCATATTATTTTAGACAAGCCAGTGTGTGAATTACTCAGTTTTGTTTTCTTTATTTTAAATAAACTAGTGTCCTCGTTGACGCGTTAATAACGCGTTGTCTTTAGCAATTATATGTCACTTTATGTGAGCATGGATGTCAAACGCTTGATAGTGTGTGTAACGTTTATTTTATTAATTTAATATACTTTTTATGCATTATTTTTAAAAAATAATAACATTCTACACTCGTTCTCTATGTAAATTATAAGTGTGCCAAGTTTCATGCTCCTCCGTCCGCTTAATTTTCGTAAAAAGGGGTACAAAATTTTTGCTTCACGCATTTATATATAGGTTAAGATATAGTCGAGGCAGAGTAAAACAAAAATGTTTTTTTATCATCTATATTATCTATGCATTCTTATGTACCTTTTGGGGTATTTTTGGCACTAGTTTTTTTTTTAAATTTTGCACCGTATTATTACATTTTTAAAAAGTTTCTCTTAAGCTTCACATTTTTTTCCCCATAGTAGGGTAGTCAGAGATAAGCTATTTGTCAAGAAAAAGAACTCCTTTTTCCATTTGTCGACCGAGTTTGAGATATTGCGTGTTAAATGATGATACTCAACGACGAAGTTTGTGTTAGCAGAGCCGAGAAATAAAGATATTTTAAATATAATCATCAATACATACATAGCTTCATCCCTAGCTCCTCCTATCCTAGCTGTATCCCTCATATAGCAGGGTAGGCAGAGGGAACCTAGTGTTAAGACACTCCGTTCCCTACTTTCCCCCTAATTGAGGCATTGCGTGCTGAATGGCGGAACTGAACGCCGCGCTTTGCCTTTTTAACAAACCCAGGAAATGAAAAATTCCATTTCCTGGAGTAGGAATCGAACCAACAACCTGTCACGTTTTCAGCCGTTTACGTTTACAGTTACCTCTGCGCCACGAGAAGCGTCCATATAATCATCCGAGTAGGAATCGAACCCACACCAATTACGTTAACAGTCTGACGCCTAAATCTATCTCAACATTTATTATTTAGTAATCAGTGCAGATTGCGTTCCCAATCGCGTTACTGTGCGACGGTCGAAATTTTCATTGTTATTAACTTCTTTTGATACACGTAATCTAACATCACCAATTTCTTACGTCACGTTGAAAACTGTTAAATTACTTTTGATTAATGATGTCTGTCGAGCGCAGAGGCACAAGCGTGCGACTGTAAACGCGACAGGTTTTGGGTTCGATTCCCACTTCAGGGAATGAAAATATGAAATATAAAAAAATATTAAATATTTATGATAATTAATATTCACTATTTTTATTTCCTCGCTCTGGTAACAAGGCAAAGCATGGCGTTGAGTTCCGTCACTCAGTACGCAATGCCTCAATTCCGCGGAAAGTGGGGAACGGAAATAAGAGAAATAAGAGAACGGAGTGTTTTAACTCTAGGTTCACTGGTTCCGTCTGCTTACCCTGTTATGTGCGGGATACAGCGTGAAGCTAAAAAAAAAGATTAATGATGTGGTCATTTTGAATGGTATCATTTGCAACGAAAGTGTAATACATTACAGTTAATAATTATATGAAATTTATTCAAAATAGGTAATAAGATTGAATGAGGCACGAAATTCTTAAGTTGTGCAATTTATATAGTTAGGTTTGGTATAATAATAGTTTTAGTTGCATTGTTGACTAATATTTGGTCGTGATTATGAAGTTAGTTGACCAATATATAGTAAAATTTTAGTGTGCCTATAACAATGCTGTTTTTTTTTAAATATTGCCTAAGATAAGGAAGAAGTAAATTCAAATGGTGTTGCGTATATGCATACAAATATTATTATCAATATCAATCTGTAAATAATTATTTATTGAAGGCCAGGTTTTAAAAAAATCTAATCGACATATATATATATATATATATATATATATATA
>JAKGSA010000448.1:235397-291452 GCA_033558755.1 Philaethria dido | reverse complement strand
TATATATATATATATATATATATATGTCGCCGCGTAACTGTCGGACAAAGCACAGCTGAAACTTTGGTGTATAGGTTCCTTGGACAGTACAGAGGAGCACTAAGAAAGGATTCCCGAAATTTCCAAGGATCACGTCAAATAGAAATTTCCATTTCAGATAAACTAGGAAAGATATGCATTGATAATTTTTAATCTATAACTTCTATTCATCAGTAAAGTGGCTGCGCTAATGTAAATGACAATTTTAAATAAAATTTAGAGAAGAGACCATCGTGGCGCAGTTGGTCAGTTTTTGACAGTAGACGCGATTGGTTACGAGTTCGGTTCTCAATCGGGGAATTGGTTCCCCGATTGGAATTGATTGACAAAAAGTAGCGGCGGTATGTAAAAACAGAGTGTCGTTACACTAGATTCTTTCCTGCTATAAGGAAAGCGTGAAGCTAAAAAAGAAAAAAAATAGTCTTTAGTATTACGTGCAATAAACAATTTTTGAACATCGTTTTTACGGTGTTTTTACGGGTTACGGTACGGTACGGGGTACGGGTTTTTACGGTATGTATCGGTTTTTACTCCAACTATTTTATCTGCTTACAACATAATTATAAATTAACTTTCTTACAAACCGAAGTTTTATTTGATCTTATTAAACCTATAGCTTATCAATTATGTTATTAGATTCTACGTGGTATCGTACGAGTGTGTACGTGTCTGACAAATTCTTCCGGTGAAAACCGAGATAATTTTACTGTCTACAAGTTTATTTGCGTCCGGTACAGAATTATATTTAGTTGGCTGTATGATCTAACTTTAGAAATAATTAAGTAATTTAATATACTTATATACATTTTTTGGGGAAATTTTATAGGAATTTCTCTTCTCTGCCTATTCGTAATGACTTTGTTTTCCAATTTTGGTCCAATTTGAATTGTCCTTTTGAAATTTGATAATATCAAAATTATTTTATATTTCATAGTTAAGCAGCCATCCCGGCATAGTGAGACAGCGTATGACTGTAAACGCAAATGGTTGTATGTTCGACTACCACTCGAAGAAATGATAATATTTACATCTTCATTTCTGCTCTGGTAAGATAAAACGCGGCGTTAAGCTCCGCAACTTATCACACAATGTCATGAATTCGGGCGGAAGACGGGGAACGGGTTCTCTTGATACAAGTTCACTCTAACTACCCTGCTATGCGGGATAAAGAGTGGAGCTGATAATTTGCTCTTCATTATACAGTCAACTACTTAGGAGACGTAAAACCGATTGATTTTCTGCATTTTTTAATTTTTTTTGGTAAATTCTCTTACTTATCTTTATTTACTGTAATCCGTGTTGGGTCGACATCGATTGACATCACTAGCTGGTAACTTTTATAAAAAATCCTTCCTTTCTTGAATGTCTTCCACGATCATGTCAGTACACACAAGTTACTTCTTAAACTGCACGTGCGTTTTTACGAAAATTATGAAGTATAAAATTTGGCATAGTAATAATCTTTACATTATGTCAAGAAAAATTGCAGAAATCTAATATTTTCATATAATTATGCATCATAAAGACGCTAAATTAACCAAATATTCTCCCTTGTAATACACTCTTATGCGTTGACATTTTGTATAATATGTCGTTGCTAAGGCGACGCGTATTTTACGCGTCAATGGGGCTACTGATTGATCTAAATATATATAATATTTAAATAATCTCGCTAACAACCAATGCGGAATATATCGTGAATCTGGAAAAAAAGTGCTTTTATTAATTAAATTAATCATAATAAAAAAAAAAACATTTCATAACATCAAATAGAAATAAAACAAAAAAACATACGTATCGATAATTTGAAACATACAATCACGAAAACAAAATTCTCACGTAAATAAATCCGAAAATGAGCGTGACCATTTCTTTTTTTTTTTATTTAATAATAAAGAAAAGTCGGTCGCCGAATTGGTTTCAGTATTCACTATTATATAATCTGTTGAATAAAAGAATTGATTATCTGTATCTTAGAAACGAGACCGCGAAGATTGAACCTGTTGGCGGAATTACGGCTTTCTATTATTAGCTATATTTGTTATTAAATCGGTGTGCAATCTCATTTTGGAAATAATTGTGAACTTTAATGTGCCTTACTACCGGTGTTGATGATTTATAAATGTTAAATTGACAATGTTTTTTGCAAGCTTTCTTGCTTTGCTACAATAGTCGTATACAAAAAACATAAAACGTCTCAAACGTTGCGTATTGAATACCAGACACGGAATTCAACGCCGCATTTTGGCTTAAAAGAGCGGAGAAATAAAAATATATATATTTTTTTAATATAATAATGATTTTAAATAATTTTGATGTTTTAAAGTGTTTTTTTACACATTTAAAAAACCTAAACCGTTTTTGGAAAAAGTATGTTAGATTATGTAATAAATACTGTAATGAATATATGTTTTAAATTACAAAATATTTGGATAAAGTTAAATTTATTAGGTTATGTTTAATGTTTATATTTTGTGATTAATAATTTAAAATTAATATGGCAGCCATTTTTAATAATTCTGAACGTGCGGGAAAGGAGAATATAAAAAGGCGGGAAAAGGATGGCGGGCTTTTTGACAGATTATAAAGATTATTGGTTGAATTTAGTAAAAAGAATTACGAAATAATGAAAATTAAGCACCATACTTCAGGTATTTATTAAATTTATTAAAAATTTTAACGCCGCGGAACTCGAACACGTGCTTTTTGGAAACCATCCAAGCGGTAAGCTATGCGTTCTTATTCAGCTGCATCTAAATTCTTAAACGCTCGTTACAACCTATACGTAGTTATCTCGGCAGAGAGATTTTTGCATTTGCATTATTTCTATGAATAATCGTTCGGCAAAAGAGATGTTCATTAAATATTTTTGATATTTAAAAAACTAATTACATACTAAGGATACACAAAATATTTTTTAGAAAATAATATCGAAGCCATAAATATCGTCTTTAAAATCTGACACTGTTCTACGCGCTATAATAAATCTAATACTATAGTGTCTAGACACTACGTTCTCTCCGTTTACCCTGCTATGAGGGATAAGCCGTGACAAAAAGACACTCCGTTCGCTACTTTTTAGAGAATTTCGATACATTGCGTGTTCGGAAGCGGAATCCAACGTTGCTTTACCGTATCAGAAGCGGAAATGAAGAAAAAACCAATATACTTATAATCGTAAACTCGAATGTCGTCGCACGTACGGTGAGATACTACAAGATTTTGTGTTTAACTACGCACATATACTTATTATTGTTTTATATGGTTACACTTTTTCGTTAGTATCAAAATTTAATCAGCGTTTTCCGTTGAACAGCGTCTAACTGTAAACGCGGTTGGTTGTGGGTTCGATTCCCTTCTGAGGAACGATTATATTTAAATTATTAAGTAAGACAAAACGTGGCGTTGTGTTCCGTTATTTAACACGTCCCAAATTCAGTCAAAAATGGCGTAAGAAGTGTCTTTTTTATTTTCCATCGATTTCAAGACATAATGCATTACCAAAGAAAAAATAATTTAAATATCATATTAGGTACTTACGAGTTGAAACGAACTCAAAACTATCGCTTTTACATTCAGATACGATCCCACTGAGCCATAATATCGTTGATATGATTCGCCTAAAGCAAATAAGAAATTGCAAGCAAAACCGCTAGCTGTCCCTAGTCTAATGATTGTTTACATCGCGGTGGCAATGCAAATGGCTAAAATGATTTACGCTAAGGGCAATCTGTGGAGCTGTGGACTAAATAGCTAATTTAAGAGCTTGCTAGAGCATATCAAACACTTTCCACTAGATTATTATATCGCTTTTCTTGCAACTCGAAAGTGCCGTTAAAATTATTTTATTATATTCTTATTTATAGTTTTTGAAGTTTTGTTTTGTTGGCTATTTATGATATTGATTAAATTGATACTAATTAATTTAGTTGATGCAACGTATTTAAAACTGATTTCAAAAAAGGAGTTTCAATTCGACTCTGTTATTTTTTATGTGTGCTACCGCACATGTGGTCTCACTCAAATTTAGTTTTGACAACTAGGTTTCGAGCTATTCGTAATAATTGTACTTTATTTGAATTTCTTTTTTTTGTTAAAAATTTAACTATCACATGTTATCTTCTGAATGTATCCCTTTCGGATACATTAAAAATATGTAATTTGCATCAAATTACTATAGAGTGGTATTATAGGCTTTTGCCGCTTAATTCCTGTTTAATTTTTAGCTAAATCAATGTTACAGAAATGTTGATATAGATAGATTCTCTCGAATGGGAATCGAATTCAAAATCAATCGTTACAGTTAAACACTGTCCTACTTCGCCTCGATGAGATGAATGATTTAATTTAATTAACATAAAAAGACAATTTTTTAACATTTTTAATTATTATAATCTAAAAAAAGATCTGAAATACTAATTCTGAATTTTGAATTCAATAAATAAATCGGCTTTTTACTTACAAATGATATTGTTATCCCAGCGCCATCTATTATAAGGTATAAAAATCATTTGTTAAAGTTAACTAGCCTTAGAGTTAGTCTACTCAATACTAGATGGCGCTAATCATTTCTTATTGCAATTATAAATGTAATTTACTAGCACTGGCCAGAGTATGTCGTAAATCGTGTGAAATACTTCTAGCTGAGTCGCAAAGTACGAGGAAAATAAAATATTATTGTAATGTGAGCGTATAAACATATGGTTATATGTATTTTTTTATTTTATTTTCGAACACTTTCTATAGAATACAGGTTAGACGTATAGGGAGAGTAGGAAAATACTATATTGAAAGATCATAATTTTTAAGACAGTTTTACTAACATATTTAGTAAGTTAGTGTGTGATTATCACTTTAAAAACTTCAAAAACACTATTACTAACTGCACCTGTATCTATCATCAATAGTTCAATATACTTAAAGTCTTTTAATACTATTTTAATATAGGTACGGTAGTTACGCGTATAGCATAGTACGAAATCTTAAAACGCAGAAGCAGAACAGATTTATTATATAGAAAGCATATAATTTATTAATATTAAAAATATTTTTTAAGATACATAATATAATTTTTATTTCTTTTTATGAAAAAAACACAAGCGTCTAATAAGGAAATTCAGCTAACGATGTAAATTCATTATTATTATATGCCTATCCATACATCTTTTAAGACCATCTGCGAAAATAAAATAAAAAATGAAACCATATAATAAAACATAAATATTTCGTCTAATATTAATATTTAGTATTTTTAAAAAATCTGCCCCTCAAAAAGATTTGAATGGCAGAATGTACGTAATTTTTGATATAATAAATTATATATATATATATATATATATATATATATATATATAAGTTTATAATTTATTGAGTCTGTGTTAAACATAATTCAATAGATAAAATATAACAAACCAACAGCATTAGAAAAAAAACCATGTTACATAACTGTCTAAAAATAAAAAAAAACCGGCCGTACTTTCACACGCATTTGCGTATTTGACGTAACTAAGAAAATATTGTATAATTATACAAATATACATCGATTAGCATAATAATAAATCAAAAGTATACGACAAGTTAAACATTGGGTGTATATTTTAACCATAGTTTTATGCTACTTTCTGATTTAGTCACCAGTAATATATTATGATTTCTTCTATATTTTTATAAGCTTTTATTTAACTTGCAACCTAAGGTGAATCTTAATAGAACGGAGTGTTAAGATTTTGGTTCCCTCTGCCTACCCTGCTATGTGCGGGATATAGCGTGAAGCAAAAAACAGCTAAAGAGCTGGAATCTGAAATACACATTCATACGACAATGAAATTATATATAATCATTATTATTGTTAATTCAAAATGGCCGAGACAACAAAATGGTGGATTACATATTTTTGTACTACCCACAAATGAATGGGCTTAATTTATAAAAATATACCATAAGGAAAACTTGTTTTTTATATTATTATAATATTTACGCACATATTGCAAAGAAAATTTAAATATTTGAATGAGTATATTGACCGTATGAAGTATTCGTATTTATAACTATTACCTACTAATAAAATCTCATCGAAAACTGGAACCAATAAAAATACCGTAAAAGTTGTTTCTACATATACATTTAACTTGGTCGCGACAACTAGGCAATAAATTAAATAGCGTTCTAATATACTTTATATTTGTTTTTTATTTACTTAATTACTTGATCTCTGCCTACCCTGCTATATGCGGGATACAGCGTCAAGTTACAAAAAAAAACTTGAAAGTGTCTTTGTTTTAGTGGAAAGTGTAAAGGCACCCGTATTTATCTTTTCTGGTGTCTCCGTTGACGCGGTAATAACGCTTATAATAAAATATCAAATAATATATGACTTTATATAAATATGGATGTAAACCATGATAGTGCGTGTAACATTTATTTTATTAATTTAATATACTATTTATGTATTTTTTAAAATGATATTATCATTCTGCACTCCTTCGCTATATAAACTATAAGTGTGCCAAGTTTTATGCTCCTCAGTCAGCGTAATTTTCGTAAAAAAGGGTACAAAGTTTTTGCTTCACGTATTAATATATAGATATGAATAAATGTAAAGCAATGCGTCTTTTTTAATTTCAAATTTTTTAAATAAAATTTCTTTAGTCATTGTTGGCCTTGCATCCTCAAATAATATTAAATTTATAGATACATATTTAAATATTTAGTTAGTGACTTTAGTTAGTTTAGTGTTATTTTTAGTGCGTGAAAAGCAGTTTAGAATATTTGTACTTAAACAAATCCTACTTCCATTTCCAATATTCCCAGAAGACGTTAACACAAACATTTTACAGTAGCAATATGTGAATCTATGAGGCAATTGTGGCGCAGTGAGACTGCGTCTAAGTGTAAATGCTAATGGTTGTGGGTTCGATTTCCACTAAGAGGAATATTTATATTAAAATTATTTTAATTTACCGGCTCTGCCACGATAGTAGTGCAGATTGAGTATAGTGGAGCTCAACTGAAGATCATTTAACTATATCTTTTTAATGTTTTAAATGAAATTACGGCGAGTAAGGATTGAACTTTCAACTATAAATCCATCCGCACCAAGTCTAAAAACAAAGTATTAGTACATAGCTATAGAAATATTGATAAAGAGGAGGTCATCGTGATGCAATAGGACATGTGTCTGTAAAAGTGATTGGGTGTGGGTTCGATTTCCATTAGGGGGGAATGATTATATTAAAATTATTATTTTTCCTTTAAAGTAAGGAAAATAAGGAAAGTTTCAACACTAGACTTTCTCTGACTAACTCAGATATGCGAGAAAAAGCCTAAAGCTTTTTTGTAGTAATAAATTAAAAAGTGACATCTAAATAAAGTACACCGTAGTGAAGATAGTAAACAATACTTTCCCGTGGTTGGAGCTAGTACCGGTTTTTCAACATTTTCTGTTATAATCCAATTTCTAAATAAATATCTTATTGCTGTCCACTGTCGAGCTTCTCGGAGTTGTCACTTCTTATTTCGTTGTTGATGTTATCTTGTTATGGTCTAGATGAAAGCTGGAAACCTGAATGTAATTAGACCTAGATCTTTTTTATTCTTTGACTTCTTTTATATATTTTATTTATCACCCGACTGCGTTACGTAAAGGAGGGTAATGAGTATATAATAAATATTAATTACTCTATTACCTAATATTGTAATGAAATGAGATTTATGAGTCTACGTATGTTTGTTTGTTTATATATTGCGTTGTAGAGACAAAACGTGTTGAATAAATTTGATGAATCTCACGTCAATTGATTTGTCTTATCTTTATGAGTGTCAGTATTTTTTTTTAATTTATTTATTTAGATCCACCAGTGATGATTACAATACATATTACAAAATAGAAAAAATACAGATTAAAACTTAAAGCTAAATGCATCATCTATTAAGGTGGATACAGCATGCATCAATAATAATTTCAACGTTCTAATAATAATTTTAAATAAACACAAAATGAAAAACAGAAACAAAACAAAATAATATAGAAGTTAGATTACAATACACAGAATACAATGTGGAATAACACTTTATCAAATTGAAAATCGAAATGAATTATTAAATAAAAATGTCAAATTGGTAAACAAAATATAAACAATATAAAATACAGACAAATATCAAATTAAACATAATATACATTATTAAACATAAAATAATCAACATTTTTATTATATATGTAATTATATTTTTTTATTTGTGGCTAAAGTATGATTATTTAGTAATACCATGACAATAATCAAAACACACTACAGCGTCAGCCAGACACCATATCGTCAAAATGACAAAAAGAAAAAACGACGACCTATGTCAAATGAAACTACGTTATTGAATAAATAGTTAAACATGAGCTTTAGTGAAATTAACGAAAGAAATATTATTTGTTTGGCACAATTTCAAGGTTACAAAGTTATTTGACTTTGACTTTGACTTTGACTTTGACTTTGACTTTGACTTTGTATACTTTGTAATATAAACGTTACTAAGGCAACGCATTTTACGCCCGAACGGGACTATTAAACAATTTAAATAGTCCCTTTGAACGCCCAACTGGTTTCTAAATTGTAACTTTCCAACTGCCCCTTTACTACGTCAATTTCTTACTTAATAGACAAAAACACATATGATTTTAATCGCAATGTTACATTTCGTAACTAAACCCCACTTGTAGCAACTTGTTTCAAATTGTTACGTTATGGAAACTGTTATGTAGCATCATTATATTGAAGATGACAAGTTATATTTTAACACAAGATAACATAATAAAGATTAAATAAAATGCCATAAAAGTACAATTATTACGAATAACTCAAAAACTAAAAGTCTGATCTTAACTAAATTTAAATGGAACTACATTAGAAGCACTAGTTATGACATAAAAATAATCATAAAAATTGGTTCAACTTGTAAAAAGTTATACGATAACAAACATAAAAAATATGGCAAAATTTTGAAAACTCCTTTTTTAAAGTCGGTTATAAACAGAGAATATGCAGTTATATTTAAAGCAATAATATATGTATTGAGATAAATATTTATATATCTAAATTAATTAAAAAAAAACAGCCTCATGCTATATCCCGCATAGCAGGTTAGTCAAAGGGAACCTAGTCTCCCTTAGCCGTTTTCCGTGGCGGAAATAATAAAATAAATTAATTTATATTTATTCAATTAGGTAATTGCGTGCGAACAAATGTTATATTTCCGCTGTTATATTTTGATATATGAGTATGCCGCACTTCCTTCTTGCAGGGATATACTTCATGTGTGTATGTTTTAAAAAATAATATATTTTTTTTTCTATAGAATTCGAGAATCGAACCCACAATCGCATTGCTTAGTTTGACATTGTCCCATAGTGACACTTTAATTGTGAATTATGATTCTTATATTTAATTCTTATCCTAATTCTATTTTTTTAAGTGCATGTAAAGAATTGCATTTCAAGAAAATGCAATTAATAATAGGGTTTTTTTTATATTTTCTTTAGTTATTAAATTATCAACTACTACTTAACATTATTTAACATAAGTTAAGTAATTTTAGGTGATGTTAAGTGATATTAAGTATTATAAGTAATAATAATATATTAAGTAGGCTACTAAAATACTTGGACTCTCTTTGGGTAAAAAAAAAATATCTTATTTCCTAAGCTTAGTTAAGCGATATGAAAATATTGTGAAATTTGACAAAAGGTACGGACCACGTGTCCGGAGTGTTCAGAATAAATATTAAAAAAATGATGAACTACTTTAGTACCGTTACATTTTATTTAAAATTAAAAAAAAATGTCATTTACTATATTACTAAGATTCATATATTATCAGATTATTTGTGGCGTATAGTAAAGAATAACCATTAATTTAATTCCCATGTTCGACCAATTGATATACTGTGGTTAACCATAAGAATTCCATAGTAACCAATTATAAATGAAAGTTTCTTCTACGAATATACATGAAATATGTAAATGGTTAATAAAAACAAAATGAAATTGCAATCTAAAGAAAGGTCAAAAGACGGACATCAATAATAGTTCATATATTCAACAATCTACACGGAATTTATGTTACTAATATCAAAATATTACCGTAACACCGCTACGTAACGTGCGATACGTGTAGTGACGATCACGGCATTCGCCGGCCGACTGAAGCCACAAACGCGCGTTGATGACCGCTCATTTGAATTTAGAATTCGATTTTTGTTTTTTTTTTCTATTTACGAAAACGCAAAGATATATTTTAAAAAGTTTTGTAGTGGATTTTCATTGTATATCTGTGTTGTGTGTGATGTGAATTTTGTTGGATTGTAACTTTGTTGGTAAGTTTGTTTATTTAGATTTATTAGTGAATACTGGTATATTGAAAATTAAATGTATATAAATTATACAGACTATACTATAAAACTATATGTTTCGATTTTTTAACATATATCTCCATTAAATTAGGTTTATTTTATTATTTGTCTAAAAGGAAAAATTAAAAAGATAAAAACAAAAGCTCAATAGAAAAAAGCTTTCAAAATAATATGATTCTTTAGAAATAGCAAATGTTTATTTTATATATATTAAAACAATTTAAAAATTTTCAATTTAAGTACCTTTATTATACATATAACATTTATTTCAACACGCTATAAAAACATTAATATCTTAGCTCTCATAAATCAAATGAAGTGTTCGCTAATAAATGACAGGTAGTTCATAAACAAAATTAACACGAGTGCGTGTAAAGGAACGTTACGCTAGATACGAGATTATGAAAACCGTTGGGCAAATGATATAATCATTACAAGTTTACAGTTTTTAACCTGTATTTCCTAGAGTTCTTAATTGGGATATGCTTTCAAGTGTAAATGAAATATTAATTAAATCAATTATCGTATATGTAGATCTAAATGATAAGGTCTAACTATTGCTAAATGTTTTATCATCTATTTCGTTATCAAATTAAAAAAAAAAAACAAACTATATACATACATACATAGCTTCACGCTGTATTCTGCATATAGCAGGGTAGGCAGAGGGAACCTAGTGTTAAACTCCGTTCCCCACTATCGGCAGAAATGAGGCATTATGTGCTGAGTGGCGCAAGTCAACGCCACGCTGTGCCTTGTTATCAAACCCAGGAAATGAAAAAATCCATTTCCTGGAGTGGGAATTGAACCCACAACCTGTCTCGTTTACAGTCGCACGCTTGTGCCTCTGCGCCACGACAAGCGTTAACAAACTATATGTTTGAACTAATTTTATGAATGTGGTTAAAATAGATAGATGTCAAAAAATCACACTTCGAATTTTTGCTTTCTGGGTTGTACTTTATTTGTTATTTTGTATCGATTAAAGTTTATTGCTTCTTATTTTGCGGACCTTTCAAAGAGATCTATTGATAGATTAAGTTTGGATTCCCACTAGAATATAAAAAAAAGATCAATGTCGTTTCAATTTCATTATTTTTATTGTAATTGTAATGGTATTCACATAAATGTCCTTTCAGATTGCAAATATGACTTAAGCTCGGAGCAAAAAGCTCTATCCATTCATTTCGATCTTTGTTTCTTTATAACATTGACTAATAAATATATGACAATAAAACAATTAAATAATGTACAATAGATATATGCAATTATTTATGATATACTTACACAATATTAAGTCTTAATAAGTAATATGTATTAATAATAATAATGGATTTATAAATAATAACTGTTATCTAACTTGTATTACATCGTTCATTGTAGTAAATTATATTTATGATATAGGTATTACTCATCCTATCTAATTAGCTGACTCGGTGAAGTAATGATTGTTAAAAAAATATTGTAAAAGTATTTAATTTAATATTTTTATAGTGTTATTCAAACACTTGTAATAAGAAAAACAAATCGGCAATATACCTTTTGAGCCGGTAGCTTCTGAAGGATTGACAATTAATTAAAACAATTGATGCGTAATATACGTGTTGCCTTAGCAACGTATGTATGTGTCACTTTAAACAAAAATGTCAAACATATGGTAGTATGTGTAACAATCAAATTTATTAATTTAATGTGGTTTAATACATTGTTTTGAAGAAAATGGCTTCTATTATTTTTCCACACAAATCATGCAAAATTTCATACTCCTCCTTTCGCATAGTTTTTACAAAAATGCTTACAAAGGCTTCTTCATATATGTATGATAAGATAATAATTAAAAAGTTATATTGGGTAACACCACAGATAAATTAGAGCAATTATAAAATGGTAATGACTTTCCTTTTGCTCAGTATAATTTTTGCAATTTTTTTAAAGAAATTCAACTTTTCGCTCAGTTGAGTAAGTAGAGTCACCGCTAACATATTCAAAAATCTTCTTAATTAATGCAAATGTAGAGAGTTTGAATATTTTTTTTCTTTAGTTTAAAGTAACGTTAAATTTATTGTATTCGTTTTGGTTTGTTTTACTCAAGTTTCGCATTTTGTGCGATTCTATTAGGCTATATTCATCGTTGTTTTTTTACAAAGAGGAAACATAATCATCCTATGCAATTTGTATCGTGAATATCGTGGATTTCCTGGGTTTGGTAACAAGGCAAAGCGCGAGGTTGAGTTCCGACACTTAGCACGCAATGCCTTAATTCAGCGGAACGTAGGGAAAGGAGTGTCTTAATATTAGGTTCTCAGGTTTCCTTTGCCTACCCTGCTATATGCGGGATACAGCGTGAAGCTAAAAAAATAATAATAAATTTTTAGTAAAGGTACAACTGTAATCCCTTATATTTTTATATTTTAAAAAGACACCCGTTGATTTGATTTGTGGTACTTTTAATTGAAGCCCTTTAATTTAAGGCTCTTATTTAACTAATATAATAATATTAAATATATTAAAATGGGACTTACAATGGATAGAGAACTGTGTTTTTATATCTAAAGTAATAAAAAAAAATTGGTAGTCACTATTTGAGATAAATTTATATTCTTTCCCATACAGCCAAATTATTCAAGCTTCACTCTGGTGATTATACTTAAAGTGCAGGGCCAGATGCAGTTATCCTATTATTTAATGTAATCCTACTAACCTTACTTAATATTATAAACGTATAAAACTTGTTTACGCAGAAACTACTGAACGAATCTAGATAAAACTTTACCGTAATATACACATTAAAAAATGTCTCTCTGGCGGAAAGTGGGGAACGGATTTGTTGAAAGAGAACGGAGTGTCTTAACACTAGGTTCTCTGTGCTGCTATATGCGGGATACAGTGTGAAGTTAAAAAAAATATATATATATATGTGTAATTTGGCCATAGTTCATCTGCATCTAGTTAACATCTAAAGAAGTAATTATAATAAAAACGTTATAAAATTTATTAAATATTGCAAAATCCATGTACCTATTAGGTAAAAGGTGATAATTTTAACGTAGCTCATATTATCGCGATTTGATCGCCATTTCATACCAATTAATGTACGGTTGTAGTAAAAACAGTGGGCATGCTCTGATTGCTTTTGGGACTCAGTGTCTATGCGAATAGGCTGGATTATGTATTGTATGGCTAGAACGGTAAGGTATTTTAATATTTTATAGGTATATTGTGAATTAATTTTGATGAGTACTATAAAAATAACATATGTATGTGAATATTTCCGTAATAAATTTTTAAAAGCTATTAGTTTTTTAACCTTTATATAAAAAATAATATTGGCGTGTATGTTATTTATGAATTGCGAAAATATACTCTATTCAGCATAGTAAAATCATAGTTATTTAAATATGAGAAAAATTAATACTTTCAAAAAAAGTCATTTTCTTTCGATGCCTTCGATGAGTTGATTTTGTGTTTATTGTATTACAATACTTGTGCCAGGAGACTACTCTTTATCCGACTTCAAAAAAGAAGGAGGTTCTCAAATCGACTGTATGAGATGTTACCGCATAACGTTTTACTGGAAAAACAGATTTTGATTAATCTTTTTTTTTGTCATAGTTAGTGCTTCAAAGGCTTGATTCTGACGTGGTTCTATTTAAATTTACTTCACATCTAACAAGCAGTTTTTGAGTTATTCGTAATAACGTATATATTAATGAAATTTATTTGAAATCAGTTTTCTTATTTGTTATCACAGAATTAGAAATACGAATCATCTATATCACCTAAAAGTTAAGAGAAACCGACATTAACGATGAATAACAAGCCACAAAAACATTACATATAAACCATACATAAAACATGCGTGAAAGACACATGGGTAAATAGACTATGGTGTATGGAACACGCGAGATGCGATGCGATGTTGATCGATGACATGAATAAATCGATAACTTAATGACAGTGCGCTGCACGAGTTCTTATATCAGGGTAATATGTTTATAACAGTATAAAGTATATCATATATTTTAAACTACTAGTGCAGTAGACGCGTTAACAACGCGTTGCCTAGCAACGTATAATTCACTTTATAAAAACCATGGTAGTGTGGGTAACATTTATTTTATTAATTTAATATATTTTATGCATAATTTTTAAAAAAATATTACAGTCCTGCAACTCTAACTGGCACTCTGTGCCAAGTTTCATGCTCTTCCGTTCGCGTAGTTTTCGTAAAAAGGGATACAAAGTTTTTGCTTCATATATTAATATATAGATCATGGCCATTGACGTAGTGGGTTCGATTTGCACATGGAAGAATTGATTATATTTTATTTATTTTAATTACTCGCACTGGTACGGTAAAGTGCGGCGTTGAGTTCTGTCATACAATGCAGTGTCTTAAATTCTGATCGATGCGGAGAATGGAGTTTCTTCGCATTATGGACTCTTTACTAAGCGGGAAAAAATGTGAATCTGTAAAAAATATATTTTTAGTTATTGTGTTTATTTTTATGCCACCATATATTTTGTAGGGTAGAAGAAAGACGTGGGCTTCATTAAAAACATTCAAACAGTTTAGGACTTTAGATTTATTATCAAACAATATTTCTGATTTCAAAATATTTAAATAACTTTTTAATCTGCAAGAGTCAACTAAATAAATATAAGCACATCTTTGTATTTGTTACTTTTATAAAATATTATTTTATCTGTATATGGCAATGTCAAAATTGAAAATTATATTTGTCTAACGTTTTAAATATTTTCAATAACTGTTAATATCTAGATAAACCCTCTAGTTCTTAATGAAATGGAATATAACAAATATTTCTGCTACTTAGTAAATAGTAATAATTTTGTGTAAGCTACTTACTGAGAGCGTATGATCGGCTCGTCAGTGCACCGTTATGGTGAAATTGCCATCGATTAGACTTACGCTAGTTGGAATGCACGTCATATTTTAATTTCAAAATAAATATGTAAATAGGCTTAGCGTAATCTAGGCATAATTATATTAAAAAGATCTAGAAAAAAAATCAAGAATTGTGCAAAGTCAAAAATCAAAACCGTTTAAGAAGAAGTCTTAAATTTTAAAGTTTTAACAAAAAAATTAAACCGACTTCACATAAAATACACATAAATCACACATGGCTAACTCAAAAACCACTGTACGTCTGATAACTAACCTAATAAAATTTATATCGAACCATTATATAAAAAATCAACTTGGTTCACCTAGTTAAAAATTATGCGGTAACACACAAAAAAATATAAGTTTAAAGAACTTTATTATCGGCTAAGACAATTGTCACTTATGCGATAACATGGTTAACTTAAATATCTAATACACAACAGTAATAAGATAGTTTTAGAAAATTGTTACATTAGTGCGGAAACAATATTTAAAATGTTAAAATGAAATACAATAAAAAATAAAAAATAAAATAAAATAAAAGCCCGGTGTACATACAAGTTTACGTTTCTTAAATATCTTTATATAATTTGAATATCATAAAATATCATACATTGAGAAAACAATTATTTGAATATCAAATACTCAGATAGTTGTATAATACTCAGATTGTTATATAATTGTATTTTCACAATATTATCCTCCTTTTTTTAAATCGGTTAAAAATTAAAAGGATAGCATATATTTGAAATGTATCATTATATACCTATAAGTGTATTATAAGTTTATCACTATATGTTTCACGATAAATAGAAATGTTCTCAATTATTTCCAAATCATCATATCTCATTAAGATTATGACATATTGTTGTAGTCGAATATTTTTTTTTGTTCTTTGAAATGTTTGTATTTCGCAAGCAAGGTAGTCAGAGAGAACCTAATGAAAAGACATTCCGTTCGTCGCTTTCCGCGAATTAGAGACATTTCGTGTTAAGTGGCGGAACTCAACGCCGCGCTTGGTCTTACCAGCACAGAGATATCAAAATAATGTAAATATAACTATTTACGTGTGGGAATCGAAGCCACAGCTGTTCATGACCTCTTGTGTAAAGTCTTTAACGAGTACAAAGTAGAGTAATTAGACATTTAAAATTAACTCTTTGCTACTCGTTTATGTCAGTATTACTATTAAGATGTTTCAATTAATTGACATTAATCAATTCTAAATGGTCAATAAAATGATTACTTAATAGTATATCGTAATTGGAATAAAACACTTAATCTATTAAATACAGATAATATATGTATATAAAATCGATTTATCTTTAACAAAAAACATGTTTCAACATAATCGATTATAATTAGAAAACTAATTTAATCGTATAATCGATTCCTGTATTTTTATAAGAAATATTGATATACTTATTAATAAATATATTATTATTATTATATAATTCTTTTAAGTTAATTTTGAATATCAATAATAAATTAATGGTAAAAGTGTAACATCTATACCACGTGCGATATTGGTTACAGTCAATAGGCATTCAAAGAAATTTCTACATTAGTTATTCCTATACTGAACATCTAGGTTAAATTCTAACCTTAATGTACTGCGTTCTTTTGGTCTAATACAAATATATATTTTTTATTTCTTCGCTTGTTTTAAAAAAAATACATCTAAGGAAAATGATGGCGGAATTCAAGGTGGCGTAATCAAATGCATCCAAATCAAATTGTCTTACAAGACGAGAAATATTGTTTCTTGTCTTGTACTTATCTATTTGCCACACTTTTGAAGGCTGTCATTTTTATGTTTAAATCTCATTGTAAATTTTTTTTATGTTATTTAATACTTTTTTACCTAAGTGTTTGAATTGTATTATTTTTATTAATTTAATAATTTATGTGCCCTATAAGTAAAATTACTCTGACTATATAATAATATATAAATTAATAGGCATAGGCCTATTAATATTTGGAACACTTATATAGTCATTTGTCCACTCTGGTAGAAGAGAAAAACAATATACGACATTGAATTCCGTCACTTAATGTTCCGAATTCGAGCGGGAAGTGGAAAACGGAGTGTCTTGACAGATAAGATTGTCTCTGACTTCTCTACTATGCGAAAAAAATGCGTCCGTTTTTAGATCTAAAATTACACTAAAGATTTAGTTTTAGATCAATTCTAAGAAAACATATTTCAAACTTACATACACATATATTATTTTGCTTTTAGAAAGTTTTACTATTTGTATATTCATTAATTTTTATTACAATCTCTTTAATCGTGACGTCTCTCATTTAATACTGCGCTTGTTTCTAGGTCAGCTGTATAGAAATGTTGATCGCGAAATGTCTCCCTCACTTAGTTTTTATTGTGGTTTTGTTCCATTTGTTCTTGTAAATGTTGTTATTATTTATAAACATAGATATCGATTGAAGAACAGGCTTTTACCTATATTAATATCCGTAGGCGTGAATAGGTTGATAAGTCGACGTGCACTTCTATTTTTTTTAATTATTATATTTATTGCTTATAAAGTGAATAGGTGTGGAATGCAAATCAAACACTTCTAAGGTAAAAAGTGTTTAAATAGCTAAAAAACGGAGCTTACACATAAAATTTAAACTTGAAAATGTATGCAAGAAAAGTAAGCATTTTCGACTTATCAACTTCTGCACGGTAAGTACGAGTATAAAGTAAGCTTGCGTTTGTTTTTTTAGCTTTACGCTGTATGCCGCATCTAGCGGGGAAGGCAGGCAAGAAATGGAATTTTTCATTTCCTGGGTTTGTGGGAATCGAACCCACAAGCTGTCGCGTTTACAGTCGCACGCTTGTGCCTCTGCGCCACGACGGGCATACATAGCTTCACGCTGTATTCTGCATATATCAGGGTAGGCAGAGGGAACCTAGTGTTAAGACACTCCGTTCCCCACTTTCCGCCAAATTAAAGCATTGCGTGTTGAGTGATGGAACTCAACGCCGCACGTCAGGCCGCGCCACGACAGGCGTTAGAAAAAATACATACCTCCTCATTTTTTGAAATTGGTTAAAAGAACATAAAATCTGCGTAAACGCGTGCGCAATGCTACCATCTAACGTGCAATGTTCATGTTACTAAACTCTTTTGTGTTACTTATAATTACATACATACTAGTTCATGTTTACTGTACAGATCTCTTGATGGCGCTGCTTTGAGAAAAAATGTTTATTGTTTTGTTTTTTGTAGTAGTTTCTTTGCAATTTTGTTTGTCGTGGGTTCAATCTTTGCTTGGGGGAATGACTATATATGACTAGATAGTTATGTTTTGACGAATTTGAAAAAAGGAGGTATGTTTCATATTTTCTTCTGCTTTTATAAAATAATCGAGTTCCGGCACTAATGTCTCGAATTCAGGTAGAAAGCGGTGAACGGAGTGTCTTGACTCTAGATTCTCTCTGACTACTCTGCTAGGCAAGATAAAGCATGAAGCTGCGTTTTGTTTTTTTTATGTTTCTTTTTATTATCTACCAATTAAATAATTAATCCTCTTAGATTTTTATCTGCTGATGTTATAGAAATGTAATTCAGTTATCTATGCTCATTTCATAATAGTATAACTAAAAAAATTTAAAGAAATAATTAGTTCATATCATTATAATCATTACGATATACTTGTAGTGGCAAACGATAACGAGACCAGCCGTGAACTTTAAGTAAAAGCTCGTGAAAGTGCCATCAGGTGTCAAACTACTTTATTACCTAACGTAATATAATATGCACCTGTCTGCTTATAATAAATTAATAGCTATACGCTGCGCAGAGGTGCTCGTGGCGCAGTGGAGCAGCGTTTGATTGTAAGTGCAATTGGTTGGGGGTTCGATTCCCACTAGGGTGATTATATTTTAATTATAATAAGATTAGAGAGTTAAAGACTATTAGAGAGCGTTAAGAAATACTCCGATCGCCGCTTTTCGAGTTCGAGGCATTGTGCGTTTAGTGGTGGAATTCAACGCCACCCTTTGTCTTACCAGATCGAACAACAAATGAAATAAAATACATACATAGCTTCACGCTGTATTCCGCATGTAGCAGGGTAGACAGAGGGAATCTAGTGTTAAAACACTCCGTTCCCAACTTTCCACCGAATTGGGGAATTGCGTGCTGAGTGGTGGAACTCAACGCCGCGCTTTGCCATTACTAAACCCAGGATATGAAAAAAATCCATTTCCTGGAGTGGGAATTTAACCCACAACCTGTCGCGTTTACAGTAGCACGCTTGTGCTTCTGCGCCACGACAGGCGTCTATAGGCAGGAAAAAAATAAAATAATAATTCCCTTGGTAATGGATATAACTCACAACCAAACATCATCGTGTTTATAGTCATTTTATATGCATCCCTATGGCCTTAATGTGAGAAAAAAAATATTTTTCTGTAAATATATTTTTCTGTATATATTGTAAAAAAAGTATAAAATATAATAAATATAAATATAATATAATAAATATAATATTTATATTTTTTTCTTGATGAAAATGTAAACAGCTGTAAAATTTGTTACGATTTGTGCTTAAACGACTTCACACCCGAAAATATACGCTCAGCTGAGTGCACAGAGTAAGCTAAGTGTAGAGATAATATCATTTATTGTGTAAGTAATATAATTAAACATGTTTTGTTTTAACTTTTCAGTTTTCATTTTTTTTTTATTTTGATTTATTTTTTTATTTAGATAAATTATGCCCATTTGTTATACGGTTATAAATTATATATTTATAAGTAATGAAAAAATTAAATATTTTCTACAAGTATATATTATATCTTATTATAAGTTATTTTCATGTTCATCTACAGCAAATCAATGTAAACAAACCATTAGACATTCTAAAAAAAAATATTCTTCAATTTTTTTTCTTAAAAAGACAACGAATGACATACAATAAAAAACGGACATCCATTGTCATTATCAGACGGAAACAGTGCATTAGAAATATGTATGTTTATTTAAGTAAAACTCAGTTTACGCACCCATTACTGTTTTCTAACGACAACAGCGCCACTGCAGTACTAGTACATTACTGAGAATCTAACAACAAAGCATTCGAGCGTCGTCTTTCTTATACTGCTTTCACGCAACACAATATGTTTGCATTTCGTTCACAATAAACCTACAGTGTATACAGTTTATTATTATATTTAGTTTAATGTAAACGCCATAATTACTCTGTGATTTTTGACCCTAAGGTGACTTGTAATGTGGTATATAATAGTAGCGTTGTTTCTAATATGGCTGCTGGACTACTTCCGCCGGAAAGAGGTGACCGATTCGTTCTCGCACCACTGTGTTCAAATGTTGGTAACTTTGTTTTTTTTTATTGGGATTATTTATGTTGTGTTTAGTGAGGCAAATGGCTGTACGTTATAAGATCTTTTTCTTTTGTTTTGTTTTGTTTTGTGTGTAGTACTTATGTAAAGTACAAATTTTTTTTTTAGTACTTTTGGAAACTTTCTGTTAAATAATTACAAGCATAATCGTTGATAAAGAACTTAAGAAATCTAAAACTGCATTACAAATTGTTTATAAAACTGGATAAGATAGTGTAATTAATCTTTTATTTAAACATGGCATGATGAGATGGATCTGTTAAACTAGCATGCTATCTTAGTACAGTTCAGTATCATTATTTCGTGATCACGTTCACGTCACCCATCACTGCCTCACGACATGTTGAAATTTTACTTTTCTTAAATATTTTTTATGAAAATTTTAATAAAATACCAATATTAATCTATACAGATATATAAAACTCTTTCGTGACTAAATGATTGACAGGTGACGCATTGACAAAACTACAAGGCGTAGAAAACTTTTTCAAACATAGTTTCCCTAAAGAGTGTTAGAATCACGAAATTTCTGTGGGAACGATATAATAGGATTTCTCTTTTTAAAGTACTACCAAATATGATGTTTTATACATCATATTTGGTAATAGAAATAAAAGCTTAGGGTGTAAACGCTGGTAAAATTAAATTATTTATTTTTATTTTGCTTCCAAATTAGTTACACGAGTTACATTAATATGGTCATAGACCTTTGTTTAGAGTAAAGTGGTACTAAAAAAATATCAAAACCAGCTAAGTCATATCTTATTTATTATTAAAGGCACGTTTTCTAAGAAAATGACCTCTAGGCTTATTTATGATATTCTAAGTATCGGCTATAAATGATTAAATAACCAGCTTCACGCTTTATCCCGCATAACTGAAAAGTTAAATTGAACATAGTGTCAAGACACTCCGTTCTCTACTTTCCACCAGAAGCCGAAAACAATTTAAATATGATCATTTCGTAAAGTGGGAATCGAATCCGTAAGTAATCGGGTTTATAGTTGGACTATGTCCAATTCCGCCAATATGGAAATTATTTAATGATTTATTAAAAAATTGTGTTTTATACTCTATGCTTTGCACGTTTTATGATTGATATAAACTGTAAATCTTATTATTAAGATTTTGACAAAATAGAAAACCGACGCCTTAAGCGCTTGTCGTGGCACAGAGGCACAAGCGTGCGACTTTAAACGCGACAGATTGTGGGTTCAATTCACATTCCAGGACATAGAATTTTTCATTTCCTGGGTTTGGTAACAAGGCAAAGCGCGGCGTTGAGTTTCGTCACTCAGCACACAATGCCTCAATTCGGCGGAAATTGGGGAACGGAGGGTCTTAACACTAGGTTCTCAGGTTCCTTCTGCCTACCCTGCTATATGTGGGATACAGGGTGAAGCTAAAAAAAAAAGAAAACCGACTTAAATAAAATGCACCGAAAACGACTCGTCCGATCTTAACTAAATTTAAATGGGATCACATCAGAAGCAACAGCTATCATATAAAAAAATAATCATTAAAATTGGTTCACTCAGTAAAAAGTTATGTGGTAACACACATAAAAAAAACATTCGAAATGATTATGACGATTTTTGATTCAAAAAAGAGGGTGATTATTTTTACATTAAAAGTTTAATTCTAAGGTAAAAATATTTAAGATTACATTTCATTGCGCAAGTTGTCAGTCACGTTCTCTATTGGACAGTAATCGCGTCATTATGTATGGAAAGTCAGTAGACTTTATAAAACTAGTAGTTAAAACTTCGATTTCCTGCATGATATAATATTTTAAGTTAATTATGGCTAAGATTAATGTATATTTTACGTGATAACTTATTTAAGCGAAGCTTAAGTAGACAGTTATGTAACGTTTCACTGGATGAACCAATTCTGATGCTTTTTTATATAAGTGAGATTCGATTTAATTCGCCACCACCATCGTCTTTTTTCCATCGCACCTCCCGACACAGGATACGTTATCATCCGCACCATCTAGACCCATGGTTTGCATCTAGCGTGCGTGCCTCAAGATCTTTTTTTCCACGCACGTAACGCACAAATTATGGAATGATCTTCCTAGTGAGGTATTCCTTGAGAGCTACGATTTGGTATCTTTTAAGCGTCGTGTGTACAGACACCTACACCCTAAAGGCCGGCAACGCATTTACAATTCCTCTCGTGTTGTGGATGTCCATGGGCGAGGGTAACTACTTACCATCAGGTAGTCCTTCTGCTCGTTTGCCACCTTCCACTACAATAAAAAAAAATGATTTAGCTAGTGCTTAAATGGGACCATTTAAATTTAGTTAAAATGTGACAAGTAGTTTTGGAGCCATTTACAATAATTTTGCTCTTACGTATATTTTATTTTAAGTCTAGTTTCTTTTTAAGTTGAAATTTTAATTCTGCATTTTCAACAATATTTAGTATGGAAGTAACTAGGAGAGAAATAATTAAAATTTTCATTCAATATAGATAGATGTTATGATTAGACAATTATTGTTTTTGTCCGCCTGTCTGTATAATTGATTGCCTCGCGCCAATCTTGAGACATTAAGTGTGACGTTGGTTTTGCACGAGCGGAGACGGGGTATTTAAATATAGATAACATATTATTTTACCAATTTAAAAAAAATGAGAAGGTTCTCAATTTGACTGTACATTTTAGCTGGATGAATGAATTTTCATGATTTTTTTATTTTATATGACTAGTGCTTCTGATGTATTGCCATTTATTTTAACGAGTAGAACTTGAGTTATTTGTTGTAATTTTACTGAAGTCAGTTTGTTTTTTGTAAAAAATTAAATGATAATTACGAATTTCTTTTCTCATATTATTCTGGACAAATTCCGTTCGTCTGTGCTGTTCGTCTCTGTACCGTTCGTGTTTGTCGTGTGTGTTTGAAGTTTTTTAGAATAAAAAAAAATAAAGAAAAAGGGTTAAAAAAAAATAAAATGTCATCTTATACAGAGTGTGAATGTTCATCTTACATTTAGGTCCACCACATGTAGAGTACAATACTACAAAACCATACACTTAATATCAATCAAGGCATGTCTACGGTTTAGGTGCAGGACTAGTATTTTCGA
Organism: Philaethria dido; assembly: GCA_033558755.1. Classification (NCBI taxonomy): domain Eukaryota; kingdom Metazoa; phylum Arthropoda; class Insecta; order Lepidoptera; family Nymphalidae; genus Philaethria; species Philaethria dido. Next base: position 267,642 of record JAKGSA010000448.1, on the reverse strand, counting down.
TTCCCGATTTTTAACCGTTCTGTATTACGCACCGATGACGTATTATCTAGTAGTACTAAAATACTATTACACGTTGCCGATCTTCCATTTTTCATTCATAAGAAATATTCTTGACAGATATCTCTTTCTCTTTCACGCACGTGTCTTTTGTTTATAATAAAATAATCACATTACTCTGAAGAGGATTTAGATGGGGTTTTAGACAGTCATATTATCTCAGTTCCTATTAATTATTTAAAAAAAAAACAACTAACGTTACCACAGCTCTTAAAAACTTACTTAAAAATTATAAGCGATAATGGTAATCACAGATTGAATTCATTCGTTTTAGATTCTCATCGTTAGAAACACGTTTTACTTACAGTTTTTAACATAAATATTCTGCTCTATTAATATTCTTTACATAAATAGTCCATAAACTAAGTTTCAGATTCTGTGTTTTGCTTTTTAACACTACAATAGTATAAAATAATATCTACTTCATAATTCACTCGACAATAATTATAACTCATACACATCACGTATCAGTAAGTTAACTTTCAGAAATTTCAACAGTAATAATAATTTTGACTAACACAAACTGTGAAATTGAACAAAAATAATGTAAATAAGCAAAACCCAGTCACATGTTGACCTTAACATGTAAAAGACAACTGACTTACACAGATAATTACAAATCGATATACTAGGATAACCTAGTATATCGATTTTTAAGAATCGATATACTAGGTTATTTCTATTAAATAGTATCTACTTTTTTAATTATTTTAAGTAATTATTTACTATTAAAAATAATTACAGGATTTTTTTATTTAATACTTTTATAATAAAAAATCCATTAAAATCAGGTAGATATTAATGATAACTTTTACCTTAAAGTGAAAGAGCGAGAAAACGAATGAACGAGGTTACAACAAACGAACTCATATTCATTTTATTTACTTTGTTATGCTTTAAAATTTTGGTAAATTATTTTTATTAAAAAATATCATGTAAGAAATTATTCTCACATGATATTTTATAAAATCGATTTCCACAATTATATGGAAATCGATTTTAATTGTCTGTGGAATTTATTACGCACTTATTTGACCGATTAGCAACATTTAAATTTAAAAGAAATTGGCGGGAAAGATGGAAGGCGACGACGACGGACCACAGAGTAGAATGCTACCATTTTAAGTTACAATATTTAAATAAATTATTTATGGACGATTCATATTTTTATTTTAAAAATATCGAATAAGTAGTGCATAAATAATTGTTATAATAATTACTAGATTATTTATAGCCGCAATTATAAAAAAGTTATGGACTAGAAGAATATCCATTTAAAGTCGATTTAGCTTGATGTTCCTTTTCATGTAATGGCTTTCTTACAGATACATCGAATTTTCAATTGCGCTTATAAATAAAAAATGGAATTACAAACTCATAAATACATTTAGAAATAAAATTGAGACAGCTGATAATTTTAAGCTATGTTATCCTTTTTTTGACCTTGACCATGACAGAATGAAATGGCATAATGTTAGAAGGGAATAGCATATTAACAATAACCTTGACCGTGAAAAAAGGAATAGCATAGTCATAACAAATATTTTTTACATTGAATGAAGATTAATTCTTGAATGAAAAATATAATTTAGACTTTTAGATCAAGTCATAAAACATTTTAAAATTTCTTAATAGACATTAATCAAAATTAGTAATCAAATTATAATAAATGTTTGTGTTTTGCTTATTTATACTTAGCGGAAAGAGAAATGCCAATATTTGGAACTTTGGGTTAGTTCTTAGTGTCGTCAGTCGTGCACCGCGCTGCGTACATCGCTTAGTAACAGAAGTAGTTATACTTACGCGTCGTTCGTCCTGTGACTTTTTCAAATTATTTCATTTCTTTTATTATTGTCGTTGTTTTATGTTAATATTTAATTTATTTTCGTCACACAAAACTAGACGAGTGTTTCTTCCTTATTTAGTTTGTTTGTTTTTTAATAATGGCGCATGTTAAGTATACTTCTGCGAAATACACAGATATGATTTTGATTTATGGAGAATATCATTAAAATGGAACTCTCGCAATACGGACATATCGGGAAAGGTATGGTTCTACTTGTAGATGCCATTTTTATGGTCGTACATTTGTAATGGCGGTAGAACGAGAACGCGAAGATCAAACCGTAGCCCCACGTCAACATCGTACTTCGCCACGAGAACTATCAGTGACTTTTGAAATTTAAATTTTAATTAGTTATTAGTTAGAATAATAAATGTGAGTTTGTGTAAAATTAAAGACAGTGGTGCTTAGTGTTAACATCTGTTCACCCGTTATCGCCATTACCCAACACTCGATTTCTTCAATGAGATGGCGTGCGACGTTGCCGCTCTGACAGGTTAGTGTCCTCTTGCGTCATACGTAACAAATGGCGTTTGATTTTGTAACGAATATTTTATTATTTATTTTGTTCGAAAAAAACACTTTTTCATTTTTAGTAAAAACTCTTATTTTTTAATCGTATCGTGTTTACAAGGAGTACTTAAAACGGTGTTTTCATTTAACGTAAGGCGAGTCCTCACACCCTGTATAAATGTAAAATAAAGTTTAGCAAATTAAATTATTTTAAAATTTCTTAACGGATCTAAATGAAACTTTATAGTTATAGTTTACTCTAAATAACACATAGGCCACATTTTATAAAAAAATATGTAATTTGGTAATGTGTCGTAATATAATAATAAGTATCTAGTGTAAGCTAAAAATATGCTTACACGTTACTTGATCTCAGTATAAAGATGTATACAAGTTACGCACTTCATTATACGATTTCACAAAGAGTTTTGAAGTAAAAGGCCTATTAACCAACTTCAAAATGAGAGGAAGTTCTCAATTTAACATTACTTATGTGTGTTACCGCATACAATATTACTGGGTGAACCAATTTGGATGATTCTTTTTTATGTAATCGCTAGTGTTTCTTATGTGATTCTATTTAAATGTTGCTAGAATCTGATAAGCGTTGATATTTTTTTAATGATTGGTAGACTAACGTTTGACCGCATCAAGCCTGATGTTAACTAATAAATTAATGTGGCCTACTATGACACACGCTTGCCTAGAAAAACAGACGCCAGCAATGAGTTCCACAGTTTCGCTGTGCGAATAAAGAATATACTCAAAGTACTTTGTTCGGACATTAGGAATATCCACCATACACGGATGGCGTGAAACAGTTTTCCTTGAAGTCCTATAGTGAAAGTTTTTGAGTTATTCATAATAATTGTCCTTTGTAGTCCATTTTCCTTGAAATTGGTATTCTTTTTTTGTTAAAATTGTAATTATTAACTTTAATTCAAATATTACTACAAGTATCTTTCACATTAAGTAGGCTAGAGATACTTACGTGATAAGTATCACCCTATTATACAGACACATAGATATTGCGTGTTGGGTAATGACTCTTAACACCCTAATCACACCGGAAATACATATATTATAAATATTCTTCTAAGTGGTATACAAACTTATAATCTACGTCACTTTTGTTAATACATTATTATCTTTTACTATAAATATCGAATGAATTATCTAGTTATTGAATGGATCCTACCCAGTCCTTTTGGCAGTCGCAAGTCAAGGTTCGAATCCTGTAAGAAACGGCCTTGTGACGGAAGACTTTTCAAGCCGCGTAATGCTTGTAACTTTTCAGGGGCAAAGTATCTTCTTTCCTCTCGATTGTCGCTGTAAATACCAATAAGGTCAACGGCATTAATCTCATGTGTAATTAATAATCGAAAGCATATCGAAACGGGGTAGTACTTTGTAATTTAGTATGAACGGCAAATTAAGCAATTAAATAATTGATATTTTATCTGAGTAGTGGGTTATATTTACATATATGATCTTCGAATAAACTAAATTTTATACTAACTATATTTTATTAAGCAAAGTAAGAAATATAATGAATTATGTAACTAATAAATATTCCAGAAAAGCTTATTAAATAGTTCAGATCATGTTTCTGTAGTGAGTAGATAAACAAATATTAAATTTGGCTACTTGGACATATAGTGTTGCTTAGTTAGCTAGAGCGTTGAGTATTAGAGAGTGTCTGTTTAAATCCCTAATTCCATATCGTATCGCCCTAAATGTCTGAATAGCACTAAAGTTCTAATTTTTTTGTGATAACATATTTAAAACAAAACCGGTTATCCTCAGAAGATAGATATAATTTATTTACGCATTTTTTAAATATACAATTCCATACGAGTATAATATAATTTTGATCTATCTCGTAAGGGTTTGCCAGCGCGTGCAACGTAAACCCACATACTTACATTTTGTAATCAACAAAACAATAAAACTTTGAAACTCTCGGTTTTATTCTACTATTATATGCGATTTTTATACATATAAATAGATCTCACAAATAACTGTCCTTTAATGAAAACCGCATCAAAATCCGTTGCGTAGTTTGAAAGGTATACGCATACAAACATCGAGGGTGTCTTTGTTTTACACTACGCATAAAATTTATGTACGTATGTATGTTACATATATTTTCACATACAAGATTCATCAATTCCTAAATAGATGACCATCGAGGCGTGTTTATTCCTAGTTTTCGCTTTTAACATTTTTTATCAAATGTGCGTAATGCTATCAGTGTACCATACATAATAAGCTTTTATGTAAAAGATAGTTAAAAAAATTTGCATGTTCTTTTAAATGTATGTACATATTTATAATTCATTCATATAAGGCATACTATTATGATTTCACGATTTGGACGTAACGGCCTAATATATTATGTAGTTGTAATACTAAATTTCCGGAAGTATTTTTTTTTAATATAATTTAAAATTAGATCTCTAGATCCCGTGAATGCGAGTGGACTAAATCATAATACATATTTTTTTAAAGATATTTTATTATCACTACGGACACATGATTCATATATATTCGCTTTTTCTATATCATTATAATTATTTTTCTTCTGTTACTAATGTTGGCACAAAATAAAAAAAAAATGTTTAGCAAGGACTTTTAAATCGTCGAATGAATATAAAGCTACCAACGGCTCGGAAAGCATTTCAGCTGAGAAAAGTCAGCGGGAAACTAAATAATTGTTCTTTTTAAATATACATATAATTAATAAATAATTTATTGATCATAATCATTAATTTTATACATTTAAGGGATATATAAACGTTTATCATAAGATGTAAACTATGAAGGGCCATTTAACATGTTTCTTACATGTTTCACTAAAACTTGAAAGTTTAGTTACATGTGTTACGTAAATGTAAATTTGCATAGATGTCTCTAACAAATTTCACTTTTTATTTGTTTAAATTATCCAAAATCGAACGTTTACTACAAAAACCTGTTCAAAAGTGATCGTGCACGATTATGTTTCTAGTATATTTTAGATGTTATTAAATAAATATGTAATAATTAATAATATAAGTAATTGTTGAAACACAAAAAAAGTAATTATCTATGGATAGCTAATAATTATATTAGGTGTATATTTAATCTGTGTATTTTTTACTGGCGTTTCGTGCAAATGTAAATACATTATTCATTGTAGGTAAGGATAAGTCATATTAATTTAATATAATACTAATAATTTCATCATAGATGTAAATGAATTATATAAAAAATGTGACAAAAGCAAAATAAGATCATTGCGGTAGACTATTTTACGAAACACACAAAAAGTAAGCAGTTGTATTTTTTTATTTTAAGTTAAATTGATCATGACGGATAAACTATTAAGATAATTAGTGTTTTCTGGAAACTACGCCAAAGTATAATTCTAAAAATAATAAATATTAAATATTTTAAAATTTTCTAATCTTAAATATTTTTTTTAACGTCACACATGTTATTTTTTTTTTGCGTTTTTTTTTCTTATCTTATTACTATATTATTCGCACTTTATTTAATTGATTAAGTCCTGTGTACTGAATATATTACTTGTATGTACTGATGTAAACAAACGTTGGTGGATCAATAAATAAATAAATAAATAACCTACGTAAATATATTATTAATTGAAAGTAAAAAAAAATATTTTAAATATTAATTATATTGGTTGGTTATAAAAATATATGTAGATATTTATAAAAGTAAACTATTATCTATAAGGATTCATCACGTCACCATCAGATATGATATACAGCAAAATAAATAACAAATGAAATCACATCAAAAATGACAAAATAAAAAGTTTTTCGGCCTCATAATCTGTAAATCAGCGACATTGTTCTGTTAATTACCATCAGCGATCATCAGTTATGTAGGAATGGGAGAGCGAGGCCGCTGCCCGCAGTCGTTACACACGCGCAATTCGACATGGTCAACTGTACTAACAGTACATTTGGTGACCGTCAAACTATTTGACATTTTGAATTTTTAATTTATGGCACAGATTATGATATATCGGAACGAGTTTCGTGTACGAAAGTGAATTAACATATCTGTATCGTGCTGTGAGAGTGAATGTGAAATTATGTGTTGCGTAAGCGATATTTTAATTATTGATGAATATTTTTGTTTACGTTGCGCTTTTGGTCGTATGTTGGATTTTTTTTTGGTGTTAATGGCTGCTATTGTTATTGTGCGTAGCGTGTAATATATGTAATATTTTTCATTGAAAACAATATTTTAAAAGTACGAATTTTGGAATTTTGGTAAATTATGAAAAAATGACACCCTTTAAACTTCTACTAGGTAGTTCTCAGTAGATAGATTTTAATTAGATTTGAAATGAAATGACGTTAATTATATTGTAGATAAAATTTGTCAACAACAAAGTATATAAATCTAAAAATTAATTTAAAAAACCTAAATAACTACAGTAAGTTATCTATCTAATCACTTTCTTTTAATAGTAAACATATTTTATTACAAAAGAATATATTTGCACATGTTTTTTTTACAATTTTGAGTAATTTTCTTATCAGATACATGAATAATCTAATGCAATGGTAATTAACTTTCGCTTTATTCCTATGAGCATCTTCATTTCAAGTTTATGTAATAATACACAGATCTAGAGATTGCTTAGACATGGTTAGTTTCGACGTTATACACAATTAATTTGTTAATTACACGAACCACTATAAGTCATGTAATCATGTGTGAAAAAAAATATTTGTAGATAAATAAAACATTTTGGCTGAATAAATTGCGATTTTAGGCAATACGACGTTTGTATGCGATTAAAAAAAATATATATTAGCGCGGGAATTTATTATTTTTGACGTTTATTTGAAAAATTATTTTTTGATATATTTTTTATTTATAAATGTTATTTTTTTTTTTCGACATGTTTTCAATTGTGTAATATGATATAATCTATAGGGTGGCAAGTGGTAATTAAAATAACGATTTGCATGTTAGAAAGTAAATCGTTAGACGTACCGTGTTGTGATTACACGCTCACTGAGCAGGGGTGGTTAGAACTATCTTTAATGACTGAAACTTAATGACAAGTGAATTTTAAACTACTTTTGATTTTACTTCCAAAGAAGTAAATATCATATTCTAGTAATAATAGGTACAGGTAAAAACTATTTAGTACATTTTTAAAGATTATAAATAATTAATATTTGTAAAATTCTTATAAAATTCAAAATTACGGATCGTAGACAGAAAAAATTGCCATGTCTCTTTGGGAGTATAGGAGAGCGCTGAGAGATTTTTTGTAATTTCCATGGGAACGGAAAAAAAACTTTTTACAATTGAAACCTCAAATCGAAATGAAAAAAAATATATATTAATTTATAAATGAAAATAAAATCATAGTATGACAGGCACCCCATATCGTACATTGTATAAACAAACCAGAAAATTTACTGTCTATAAGTAAAGAGACCAAGACTAATATGTATACAATAAATAAAAATGTGAAAAATGATGTACACATATATTATGTAGGCTTCATACAAACTTTCATCCTCTATTTCAACCCCTTTTACCGTTTTTTCGCGATAAAAAGTATCCTATGTCCTTTCCCAAGTTCAGTTCTATCTTCATACCGAATTTCATCAAAATCGGTTCAGTGATTTAGGCGTGAAAGGGTAACAGACAGACAGACAGACAGACAGACAGACAGAGTTACCTACGTATATTTTTTTTTCTTAACTTCACGCTGTATCCCATATATAGCAGGGTAGGCAGAGGGAACCTGAGAACCTAGTGTTAAGACACTCCGTTCTCTTATAACAATTCCGTTCCCCACTTACCGTACCGTAATTTTACTTCTATTTATAAGATTTTTTTTAAAAATGTGTAGTGCAGTAGGAAGACTATAGAAAGAAATTAAAATAAATGTCATTTTTGTAATTAAAAATAAATTGATACACATAGCAGCCATTTACGCTTAATTTTCAAGTTGTCGTGTAATAATTTATATTCAAGAAGAATTTCTTTACTGTTAACGAAGTTTTTATGAAATGACAATCACGCGATTTATATAGATTTGTCATAAGTAGCAATTCACTATGTTCACTAGTCACGCCTGTATCTCTTAATATATCATTTAAATATCACTTTTACTATATTTTAAAATTTTATTTTCTCACTTAGGACGTATAAAAATATAGCAGGATTTGAACCCGCGCCTCTTTTGGAATCGTCCAAGCGCAATGTTTAGCCAGATTAGCTTATTTTGTTTACCACAACTAAGTAAAGTATTACAAGCATATAAGAATTTCGATGAGGCTCGATAAGTAGCTGTGGCTTAATTAGCTAGAGCATTTGGACGTATTCCAAGACGCACGGGATCGAGTCCCGCTACCTTAAAGTTTTTCTACGTTTCCTAAAAAAATTAACTATCTTTTAAAAGTAAAAAAAAATATCTACACAGTAATTTTTTTTACGCTTCTTGGGCAATATTTACGGAGCCAAACGTTGGTCTTACTAAATCTCTTATGTTTTATATGAAATAGACCGGCTAGTGATCTCAAACCCATAACCATTGTCAGGCACACTCAACACTATAGAGTTACCATAATCATTTTATAGCTAAAAATCTGCATATTTTACATTAAAGCTAAACCTCATATAACTTACTGTCGCAATTCAAAAGACCCATAAGTATTTTAATTACACGTTCACTATTCACCATCATTAACATCAGTCAGTGGCTGAGTTAACAGTACAGAGGCTTCTTTCCGCAGTCCGTAGTCGAGATGTTTCACTTCTGACATTAATTATGCAACATCATTGTATATACGAGTATGAGAATACGGAAGTTACCGAATAATCTTCTTTTCTAATTACGTACAACATTATCGCTTATGTGTTCATGTTTATTGTACACCAGTGAGTGCTCCCGTTCGTTCGTCAAGTTAAATGACGAACAAGGAGAAAAATGGTAAAATGCCCAAGGAGAGGTCGAAAGTGGACAGCTGCAATGCTATTGCAAGGATTTTAAAGGATTTCTGTAGCTGTTCGGAAAACGCAGCCTGGTCCCCTGACATGACATCGGACAGAAAAGGACCGTTTTTGAAAAGTGAACTAACTAACATGTCGGGAATGAGACGTCGTATCATGACTTTAGCGAAGAGAAAAAGCAAAGATGATACTCCTAAAGCTAAAGTAAGCCATGATAATTTGGATAAGCCCGAAACGCTGACTTCAAATCTAATAAACACTACAGAAAGTTCCCAAGACAGTACGCTACGACGGAATATTGATAATTTTCTAATTACTAGACGCATGATCGCTCTGGATGAGGATTTGTATGAAAAACCAATCCAGGTGCAAGTCAAGAATTCTTCGTGCGGCGAAAACTGGTCTCTGAGTAAATCTTGGAAAAACAATAACTTAGATTTCTTCAATCGATCACCGAGTATTGACAATCGATTGATCGAACGAAAGCTTACTTTGGAGAGAATAGACGAGGTGCCGAAGCGGAAAAAGCGGGATAGAAAAAATAAAGAGCAAATCCGTTACGATAGAAATATTAAGCGCCATATCCGGATAAGGGTTATGCTGTCCTTGAGGTGCAGAAGATATGTGAAGAAGAGGCTAAGGAAGCAGCATTTGTCTACGAATCAAAGTGCAAATGTACCCCCTAGAAAGTTTATTCGTGGTGCACCAGCAGTGTCTAGTTTTGGTACCAGGTCGTATAGAAGTGTTATGACAGATAAAAATAGTGATGGGACTGTTATATTTGATGTTCACGAAGCCAGAAACTCTACTTTAGAGTTGTGCCACGATTATAGTGAGGACCTCGACACTTTGGATATTGCTTTACGCGCCGGAAATTTTAGGTAAATAATTGCTTATTATTATTTTTATACTTTAAACTTATAGACATATTAAATAAATAAATATTTTTGAGTTGATTTTTGCATAGGAAAGTACTGCTAAGTATATTAAGACAATTAACTCACATAGCCTAGATAGACGAAATTAAATAGTGTGAGGTGTATAACAAGGTGGTAATAGTGCAAGGAATTGCGTGAATCGATAACTTATAACGTATGCGTACATACAACAAATTTTATCATATCATCACTAATAAATATTGTAACTTATAGTCAAATAACTAATCAAAAATCCTAATATAACTTTATTTTTACACAAGCAATAACCACATAGTATCAGAAAGAAAAATTCAAAATATTCTGTTTTAATAATAAATAGCTTACAACTATTATATGAACAATTTTATTCAATAATAATTATAAAATATTGCGATTTATATGGCGCCACTTTTTGAAACAAAAAAACATTCTTCCAAGTGAAAATCGAACTCACAACCAATCACGTATACAGTCAGACGCGGTCATACTGCGCCATAATGAAAAACAACATAAACCATCATATATGTATAAAACAATAGAAAAAATATTGTTAGGTGTTAGGTGTATAATGTAACTTGACGTTAATATACGCGTGTGAAATTTGTGACTCTGTTTAAGTTTTATCTGAAAATTTTAGTTTTGTAATTTAAATACTAACATTATGTTGTATTATAAATGTAATCCTGACGTTACTATACGCGTGTGAAATTTGGTGTGACTCTGTTTAAGTTTTATCTGAAATTTTTTTCTGAAAGTTTTGTGGTAATTTAAATACTTTTATTGCATGATTTGATTATTTTAAATTTAGTTTTTAATTATTTTTTATTTTGGAAAAGAATTATCGCTTCGATTATTCTTAACTTGACTTGACTTTTGATAAATTCTCTCAAAATTATATTAGTTTTTCTCATTTGTTATTCATATTTATTATTGCCATTGTGGCACAGAGGGACGGCGTCTAACAGCTTGTAAACGCTATTGATTGTGGGTTCAATACCTATAAATGACTATATTTAAATTATGCCCATACCCGATCTGTTCAAATAAGGTGCGGCGTTAAGTTCCAACAAGCAATATCTGGAATGTGAAAAACAGAGTATCTTAATATTAGATTGTCTACTAACCAAATACAACGTATAGGTGTTAAAAAAGTATTCAATAAGTAAAAATCATCATAGCAACCAAGTTGAGATGAACATATGAAGTATTTTTATTTTGTAAAATTAATAAAATTTAACTTAGTTGAATATTTTACACGGATGTTATAATTACCTATGATACATCTAAAATACTGTTAGTCATTGAACTTATGGGGCACCAACAATGGCGCGTCACGGTGTCTACCTGCGTATCCGGAATCACATGTAGTATGAGTTAGCTTAAACTAAATATTAACCCAAATTTCTTTTTTATTTACATATTTTCAAAAAACATAATAAGAAATAATTGTTATTATTTTTAAAAAATTACGTAATATAGTGAAATAGGCGAAGAGAACCTAATAAATAAGTCGCTCTGCTCTTAGAGTTCCGCTTATTTCATGATATGAAACTTAGCACTGTGCGTTGTCCAAGCATACTATGGAAACGAATATTTCTGTACACATACATACATAGCTTGACGCTGTATCCCGCATATAGCAGGGTAGGCAGAGGGAACCTAGTGTTAAGACACTCCAATCCCCACTTTCCGCCGAATCGAAGCATTATGTGCAGAGTGGCGAAACTCAACGCCGCGCTTTGTCTTGTTTCCATTTTCTGGAGTGGGAATCGAACCCAAAACCTGTCGTGCTTACAGTTGCACGCTAGTGAATGAGAATATTTCTGTAAATACTAAATAACTCGATTGGAATGTTATTACGATTAGCGTTAAGCACCTTTAAAAGAAAATATAATATTTAGATAGTATAAAAGAGAATGAAATAAAACAGGAGAGTTTTTTAAAATTATTTCAGCTATTTCTATTTTTATATTTCAAACCTAATTTACGTCCTCTCTATAAAGAAATATGAAAAATTTGTTTGCAAATTATTATTACATGAAAGTATTAATATTTTTGACTTTTATCAAAAACATTAAGTAACGTTTCTTTTATCTCTTTATGTATAAAATAATTATATTATTCATAAAAAAATAATTACAGCTATGTCTATAAGAGATTGTTAAATTAAGAATTAATTTTGTATGTAATTGAAGACGAGTAAATTTTAAAATTAATACATACAAACATAGCTTCACGTTGTATCCCGCATATAGCAGGGTAGGCAGAGGGAACCTAATGTTAAGATACCCCGTTCCCCACGTTCCGCCGAATTGAGACATTTAAAAGTAATATTTCTGAATAATGTGTAAGACAATTATATTATACATATAATAATGTAAAAAAATTAAATATGTCAGACCATATACTCAAATTTATACTATAATCCAATGTTTCAAACAGATCCTCAACCGTAATCTGTAATCATCGATAGATAGTCATTTGCAAATTATTTAGATCAGTGGTTTTTATGACACTATTTGTACTATAGTATGTAAATATGAGTACAATATGTATTTCGTACTTAAGGGGGATTCTGCTTTGGAAGGATCGAAAAAACCGTTTTTCCGGGATTTTTTTTAGGGTTTGCATTACAATGAGCCAAAAAATCGACAATATGTGATTTTTTAATTAATTTTTTTTTGTTATGTCTAAATATGTAATCAAATAATATGAAAAGTTTACTAGACTCACTTATTTATTAGGATACAAATGGTTCCTAAAAAAATTTCGAAAGAACGGTTTTTGTGATCCTCTTAATGGAGAATCCCCCCTTAAAATTAAAGTAGTCGAAATTTTAAGGGGGACATTTATGAGAAAGAAATAATAAAAATGAAACAATTTATTTGATTACATTTTTACATTTTATATATTTTAATTAATACGTTCTTTTACAAGAAAGTTCTTATAAATAATTAGCTTAAGAAAAAATAATGCAGCGCCATCTATTGAGCAGTAGATGAATCAAACTAGTAACTTCTTATTCATATAGACATGTTGCCTTGCACGAAGAGATGGCGCTGTTAAAACGAAGCGCGTTGATGTTTTTTATATGCAATGGCTGCAATTATTGATTATACAATTCAAGCAATTATTAACACAATAAAAAATATTTTTCTTGTTATATTTCATAAATTATTTAAAATATTCTATAAATATAGATTTTAAGTAGTTACTAAAATACTAAATACTTAAATAATTGTGTCAATATGAAATTCCTATAGAAATAAAAAATATATATGTGTTGTAAATGATACGGGGATATGTTTATAATTAAAATAATATATGTAGTTTCTCTGGTCTTATTGTACACAGTTCAGCGTTAAGTTACGTCACTGAAAATACAATGTCTCAACAATTGATAGTAAATGGATACTGCATTAATGTATTACTAAGTTCTATCGTATTTCTCTAGTTTATTCATATTTTAATATTTTTTGTTAAAGGAGCGGTCGGTTAGCTGTCGAGGGGTGGTGGTGCGGACGTGCAATGGCAGGCGGGCGTGCAAACAACGGAGCCCTAGCGCTCCACTATGCCGCTGCAAGGGGCTGCCTTGATTGTGTGCGGTTATTGGCGAATACTACACCAGATGTTTCGTAAGTATTTATGTCATATTATTCATACTATTTTGAAGACATAATTAGTTCTTAATCATACAGTTGTAATAACCAACGAAGCAATAAAATGAATATAAGTAATAATAAGGATAAAAATAACGCCTGTCGTGGCGCAGAGGCACAAGCGTGCGACTGTAAACACGACAGATTGTGGGTTCGAATCCCACTCCAGGAAATGTTAGTATTTTCATTTCCTGGGTTTGGTAACACGGCAAAGCGCGGCGTTGAGTTCAGCCACTCAACACGCAATGCCTCAATTTGGCGGAAAGTGGGGAAAGGAATTGAGAGAACGTGCAAGAGAACGGAGTGTCTTAACACTAGGTTCTCAGGTTCCCTCTGCCTACAGCGTGATATACATATATATAGCGTGATATGTGGGATACAGCGTGAAGTTAAAAAAAAAAAATAATAATAGGAATCACGTGTTTATAAACGATCAGATAAAAAGAATATGTAAATTATTCAAAAATGTTTTGATTTTCTTTTTACTTTTGCGCGTTATTGTTATTGATACCTGTTATACTGACTGACCTAACTTACTCCTAAATTCTATGATACGATAATTATTATCCACCAAAATATGAGAGTTATTTACTATATTATGTAGTATGTCTGTATTGTGTCGTACTTACAAATAAAGCTAGAACTTTTAGAAGTGTTGTTGCTATAATTTGAAAAATATCTCTATTCTATTCTTTATATGATTTTCAATACAATTTCCTAGGACTTAACAAAACCTAAATAATATTAAGGCGCGGTGTTTTATAAATATGATTTCATATATTGCTAAGGTATTCCAACAGTAGGGCAGTATTTAGTGATAATTATTTCACACTGAATGCCCGCGGGGTTTGTGTAAACAAGTGTGTAATAGTTTACGCCATGTTCGTGGACTGCAAGCACTTTGTTATTATAATTTACAGTACAAGTTGCACCACGGTTCAATTTGTCGTACCAGGCTGCCTCGATACCGCTTGCGTATATCATATTTTAAATATGAGGACAGTATATGAAATATACAGTTTAATTACGAGCGGCTAGATTGGACGATTAAGCTTATGAAATTTATGTACTTTGGGTCTTTGGATTAGTTAGGCTTGTTTGTTTTGCTTGTAGAGCAAAATATAGTAAGCTAAAAGTTTTTAAAGTAATAGTAATAAAATATAGCATTATTTAGTTTTTATGTAAGTTAAATAATATGTTTGTATTAGGCGTGAATTGATAAGTCTATGGGCATATACCATTTGTTAAATATTAATAAGTATTGTGATTGCTTTATTTATAGTTGATTTTTTTTTAACTTCACGCTGTATCATGCATATATATGGGTAGGCAGAGGGAACTTGAGAACTAGTTTTAAGACACTCCGTTCTCTTGCAACAATTCTGTTCCCCACTTTCCGCCGAATTGAGGCATTGCGTGCTGAGTGGCGGTACTCAACGCCGCAGTTTGCCTTGTTACCAAACCCAGGAAATGAAAAGGCTAACATTGCCTGGAGTGGGAATCGAACCCACAACCTGTCGCGTTTACAGTCGCACGCTTGTGCCTCTGCGCCACGACAGGCGTCGTGATTAAATGACCAAATAAAAAGAATCAAGTAAAAAACCCATGTTTATGCCAATATGTATTTAAATACCAGAAAAATAGAATTTACAGTTAAATTTAAGCATGCCTGCCCTGAAAAGTGTTTTGGATTTATTAATTTAGCTATTGTACAGATTACTAATAATATAATTATAAGTAACAATATAGATATTACTTCAGCTTGATTATATAAGAAGAGGCGTTTAGTTACGTTACCCACCGCTTAATAATTCTAAATAATTGATAGTACCACTATACTCTAGTATACTAACTCTGCAAATAGATGGAAATGTAACAAGAAGTGTTAATTTGTCAAGTGACAATATAAAATTATCTATCATAAAAAAAGTAATTCCAATAAAAAGCACACAACACAGTAATGTAAATCGAAAGAAATTTAAAAGTGGTTAGAGAACTATGTTGCATTTTCTAGTACTACATACTAGATTACTATATCGTTACATAGCTTTAGTCACACCTCTAATAAGTTTAGTGAAGCGTACTAATGTATATATGAATGTGTATGTTGTAGAATGTCCATACTGAACAAGGCCTGCTTACTTAGCAATGTTTATTTATAAAAAATTTAACCGATTTTCAAAAAAGAAGTGGTATCAATTCGTTTGTATTTTTACCCGACTGTCAGAGGAAGGTTATGTTTTTCGCGCGTATCATGTATGTTTGTAATATTCTTTACTACCTCTTCGAAGATCCAAACCCCTGGACTGAATTATATAATTAAGGTGACGTTATATAGGTATTGATACTCCAAGTGTTCTTAGATATGAGACGTCACTTTTAGTTCAATATGGCGCCCTCTAGAGGCAATTACGTCATGAATAAAAACAAAAAATCTTTAATGGGTACTGTGTGGGGTATCAAATGAAAGAACATTTCAAATATATGACACATAAGTAGCTTTTAGAGCTGACTTTATTTGTATTTGCTTCTTAAATTTGAAGAATTGGTTCAGTCGGGTTTTTTGTTCTTTATAATAGCCTACTTTATTTACGAGTACTTGTCGAGTTATTCGTAATAAACTTTTTGGTACATTTTATTTGAAGTCGGTTTTCATTTAAATACGGAACGTGAGTTAAATTGTTTAGTTCCTCACTGGTTCTTCTCAGTATAACTGTTTATCTTGCTAGGACCTGCTTCTTGACTGACTGAATTTCCTGACGATACAAAAACATTTTTAAAAATCTAATTGAATAAAGCATATATAATATTGGGAAAAATCTGTAC
Source organism: Philaethria dido (assembly GCA_033558755.1). Lineage (NCBI taxonomy): Eukaryota > Metazoa > Arthropoda > Insecta > Lepidoptera > Nymphalidae > Philaethria > Philaethria dido. The sequence continues at coordinate 250,831 of JAKGSA010000448.1, read as the reverse complement.
TATTTTATCATACTATTACGAAATATTACTTGTTTATATTATATATATTATAGAACTATAAAATTATTCAAATAAAAGTTGAACATCCCTGTTCATATGGTCATAATAGTTTTTTGTTTGTTTATTGGCAATAACTGTCCAATCACGGAACATAACGGTCTCACAGTAACTGTCCGTAATATACTTAGATATCAGAGATAATAGGCGTTATTATAGAAAATGTACCGACTCTTTTAATACGTTATAGTGTTAGCGTAAGAGTGGATGCAAAGTGAATTGCAAGTTATGTAGCAGTTTCACACTTTATTCCTAGTCATAGAGTCAAGAAACTCAACACCGCGGTTTATTTTTCAGAACGGAGAAATTAAAATATCTAAATATAATCAATTGTCAAAAAATTTGTAAATAACCCCACTTTCCGCCGAATTGAGTGGCGGAACTCAACGCCGCGCTTTGCCTTGTTACCAAACAGAAGAAATGAAAATACTAATTTTTACATTTCCTGGAGTGGGAATCGAACCCACAACCTGTCGCGATTACATTCGCACGCTTGTGCCTCTGTGCCACGAGAGGCGTTAGGATATAGGGTGCTATTTACGCCTAATTTGACTCCATCTACTTCTACTGCTTGAAAGCCATCTATCGTTAAAAAAATGGTACTATAATTATTCAAAATAAATCGCACACTTCAATTTCCATGAAACCGTCAAATAAAGAAACGCCTGCACCGGTGAAAGCGTTACCGAATTAATTGCGCTTATCCGAGATCGTAGATTGTGCATCTTCACACTCGAAGGATTGCTACCACGCTAGTATACTCGTATGTTTATCAAGCCATTGCAAAAACGTCGTAACCTACTAATCGATTAAAGCATTAAACATGCATAAATGCAGTCAAATATATTTAGAAAACCTATAAAAAATTGAACGCAGCGGAACTCGAACCCGCGCCGCTTAGAAACTGTCCGAGCGCTCAGACCACTAAGCCATGCGTTCCATCCGGCTACATCGAAATCCTTACACGTTTATTACAAATTATTTTTGTTGAAGATCATTTCAAAGATTATTTCAAAGAACATTTATTTGGAAAGAGAGCTTTAGAGATTAAATATTTTTTTTTTTTTTTTTAAAGTGTTTAAATTTTTATACGTCTTCTAAATGATATTTCAATGTTATCGTTTCCTTAGTGTGTGATTAACACTTTAAAAACTTCAAAAATACAGTAAAATATATTTAGTTATTTAATTTGGCAAGACAAAGCACGGCGTTGTGTTCCACTGTTTAACACGGACTACCTCGCATTCGAGCGAAAATGTACTCGTATTACTTTGATTTGCCACTTTGCGAATTAAATACTATAAAGACAATTTATTCATTAATTTATAGTGTGTGTATCATTCCTGTATGTAAATAATTCACTAAGAGATCTAAAAAGACTCGTCAGATTTTAACTAAATTTAAATGGAACCACACCAGAAGCATTAGCTCTCATATAAAGAAAGAATCATGAAAATTGGTTCACCCAGAAAAAAATTATGCGGCAACACATTTAAAAAAATGTAGTCGGATTGAAAACCTCCTCCTTGTTAGAATTCGGTTAAAAAAGGAAATAATACAGTTTTTCATCGAAAGTTTTAAGTCTTTTTTTTCAAATTATCAAAGCCTACCGCTTAACAAGATTTTATGATTCAAACCGTACAATCAGACGAATTTAATAATAGAAACGAATAGTTCAATAGAGTAAAAAGAGTTTAATGCAATTTGATTCACATAAAACGTTTATATCTTGTTCATTTTTCAAAAATATATATTTCATTTCACTTCATAATTACCTTTTCGTTATGATGTCTTCTAATTTATTTTTATCTATGTTATTAATATTTAAAATATAATATATTCTTATATAAGGATTTTATATTAAGGTACGAAACCTTTTGGAAAACGTCCTAGCTACCAATACTTTTTTCAACAAAACTACACGTTATTATTGAAGAATCTTGTGTTTAAATCCTTTCAGTTAGATAGTTAGCTAGGTTTAATAACTAAAATAAATCTAGAAGAAGATCTTTTCTAACTGACTTCAAAACAAAAGAGGTTCTCAATTAGACAGTATATTTTTGTCATCATAACTTTTTACTGGGTGAGGAGATTGGTGGCTAGTGTTCATGTGGTTCCATTTAAATTTAGTTAAGCTTTGACATTTAATTATTGAATTATTCGTAATAATTGTATTTTTTTGATCATTTTATTTGTTTTTTTCCATGTTAAAATTTTATTTATTATATATAAATTTTTGAAGAAAAAATATAACACCTTTTTAAATATTTATACTTCTCCTTTATTTATAATTGTATATTTTTAAAACTTATTATGAAAACTTATATTTTTTATAAAACAATTCATAATGAAAGTGAAATATACATATGCACATTTACAGTATGTGAAACCAAAACTAATTGACGGCCATAGTAAAATAGCTACTACAATCATAGCTTCTACTTTCCACTTAAATATGTATGTAATGTGATATAATTATACTTTGGTAAACGTTATATTTTTTGGGCTCACGCATTTCATACATATAGTAGAGAAGGCATGGAGTGTTTTAACATTAAGTTATCTATAACTTAGTGTTAAGACACTCCGTTTTCCATTAAAAATGGCTGAACTCCACGCCGTGCTTTATACTACTAGACTGGGGGAGTAGAGATTATTTAAATATAATCAATCCCAAAGAAGGAATTGAACTCTGTCTGTCACGTGTTTATTTAGACATTGTCCCACTGTACCACAAAAGCGTCGTAATGTGCACGTATAGTAATATAATAATACTATGATTATTGATTATTCATCTTTTGTTATGGATAATGGACTGTTTTAAAACAATTATGGCAAGAGCTTATCGTATTTAGACGAAATATTTTCTTGTTTTGTGAATGTAATTTCTATTTTTTTAAATTTATTTTTTTAACTTCACGCTGTAACCCGCATATAGCAGGGTAGGCAGAGGGAACCAGAGAACCTAGTGTTAAGACACTCCATTCTCTTTCAACAATTCCGTTCCCCACTTCCGCCGTATTGAGGCATTGGGGAATCGAACCCACAACCTGTCGCGTTTACAGTCGCATGCATGTGCCTCTGCGCCACGACAGGAGTCTATGCTTACGATAAACGCGGGTTCTAATCTAACATAAAAAGGTAGAAGAAAATGGGGGTTTCTCGACGATTTCCTAGGAGTTTTAGAGTTACAGTGTAGGGTCTAGTAGCTGAAGCTCTCTAAAATATGTATGTTATTTAAATATTTTTTAACTTTGCACAAATATAAGAAAACTGATATAATAAACGCCTGTCGTGGCGCAGAGGCACAAGCGAAATGAAAATATTGTATAATATTTAGTATTTTCATTTCCTCACTCTAGTAATAAGGCAAAGTGCGGCGTTGACTTCCGCCATTCAGCACATAATGCTTCAATACGACAGAAAATGGGGATGGGAAATGTTAAAAGAGAACGGAGTGACTTAACACTAGGTTCCCTGGTTCCCTCTGTCTACCCTGCTATGTGCGGAATACAGCGTGAAGCTAAAAAAACCATACATTTTACAAACTATTATGATCTTCCGCAAGCTTAGTTAATTATTATAAATAATCATAAATGTGTGTTCCTTTAATGATTTTATTCACGGTACATCGATTGTGCAGAAATTGAGAAATTATACAAAAACACGCAAACCTACGAGTATATGAGCATGTGGCTAAGACAGCTTCTTAAGTATTAAGATGATAGATAAATGAGACATAAGCTCACGTATAAAGGAGTATCTATGGTATATTTTTACTTTTTTATTTTTTTAATTAAAAAGTACATCATGTGACTATCATGGTGCATAGGGACAGACTGACTGTAAATGCGATTGGTTGGAGGTTCGATTTTTTGGAAAATTATAATATTTAAATTATTTTCATTTCTTTGTTCTGGTAAGACAACGAGCGGTGTAACTTAACATGTACATATCTCAAATTCAGGCGGAAAAAGGTGAATGGAGTGTCTTGACTCTAGGTTGTCTCTACCTTGCTATGCAAGAAATGCATGAAGCCTGTAAAATAAATAACAGTTACAAAGCCTTACACCACAATTTGCTTAACCACACTGAAAAAACTAACTAATAACTAATAATTTCAAATATAAACATGACGAAAGCTATTATGTCAATACATATGGTATATTTCCAAAAAAAAAAACTAATTTCAATTTATAAAAAAAATGAATAGGCATAAAGAACCACCCGCTACCGCGTCCCGCTTCGCCAAGTACCATGCCACATTCCGTAATCAGAACTCATTTGCTCACCTAGAAATGCATTAGTCGAGTGAAATTGTACTCTGCGGATACTCGTACCGAGTAGTGCGTGAGTGATGTATCTCTACATGTCAATTTAAATTTTTTAATCTGTGGTTATTTTTTGACGTTGACAGTTCTGAGGTATTTATGTCATTGCTTGACTTTTTTTTTCCGGTCTCATGGTGTCTATATTTTTTTTTACGGATTTTTTTGTGGGTAGTTAGCGTTTGTGGATATCGGAAGTATTTTTTTATTATTTTTTTAAATATCTAATTTTAACACATAGCATTTTAAAATTTTAGAAAGTTGCTTCGAAATATTTTAATTAGCTGAAGACGAATTATTTCCTTCATTTTTTACATAAAACAAGTATTTAAAAGCTTAAGTTAAATCTTACAAAGTTAGAATATAAATACATAGAAGTCCTGTATTATAATATGAAAATAACGACATTTTAATTTACATATTCGTACCAGGTATGAATAGGTCGATAAGTTTATTTATCTAGTTTTTCAAATATTATTTACCATTAGGATTGCTTTCTTTATAATATTTCAGGTGAAAAATATTTAAATTACATAAAAGCTGAATTTTCCAAGTAAAATTTTACCTTTAAAATTCACGGCTGGTATGGATATATAGCTAGATTTAATTTTTTTAAACAAAGTTTTATCCTAAAAATATATCACATATACCGATTAGGTATTTCTTATTCGGAAGTGACATCGATATAAAGCACTAATTGTGCATCGATTATTCTTTTATAAGGTCAAGTGCGTATAACAATGGCACTGTTAACAATGAGCAATTGTGCACGAGGCGTCGTGAATCTGTTCCGCTTTGCTCGAAATTAGCATTTCCTAGGCTTTTCTTTAATATTAGGTCAAGTATTATTTACAAATATATATTATGACAACAATATATTTTAGGGAAGTTTATGTTTTTGGATGAATAGATTTTGAGATGGTTTTTAATGATTTTAAGCCAATAATAAATTTAATAGTTCAAAATAATTGTTGAAAAATTACACTTTTTATATGTATATGATTTGTTTAATAAGTATTTAAAAGTTTTAAATATAAAAAGTTTTAAGCTTTGTAGAATTAAATTTCTAAGGTAACCTAATAATAAACAACATTTTCGTGTAAATAATTGTTGTAAAATAATATATATCAGTATTTCTAAAATGTTATAAAAAGGTACCTAAAACATTTTAGGCTCTGTTGGGAATTATATAGACGATTATTTCTTAAGTCTCAGCCTAGTTAAATTGAGAGAATGAACATAATTGCAATTTGAATCATAAAAAAGTTAGAGATTATATAAATTAAATTTAAAAAAGTACTTAAGCATAACATAACTGATAATAAAACTATGAAGGAATTAATGTATTAATTATTAAATAAAATTATTTTAACCGGATTAATCACGTTTAACTGTTGTAAAGTTCGAAACGTTGGGTTTTAAAAAAAAATGTATCCAAATATTAAAGTGATTACGCTATATACATTGAAAAATAATCACTCAATAAGCAATATATTAATTATTTCATATGTTTATTAGTAGATCAGTTATGCTGCGTTCAAATATTTTTTTAAGAGTCATCACTTTTAGCAGGGTAGGGTGTTATTATTTAATATTTTCTTTACCTGGAGTGGGAATCGAACCCACAACCTGTCGCGTTTACAGTCTCATGCTTCTGCCTCCTGCCGTGCCTCTGCTATAATATATTATGCATAAAAATCGCGAAAACCAAAGACATCTCTAATATATTACTAATTAAATTTCTTAATTTCAAGCTTAACTAAGCAAATACCTGTTAAGTTCAAAATACTCATAGTATTAAATCAAATTGCCGTTAAAGTTTCATTTTTTCATCTAAACCGACACCTGCGCGTGCGCAAATGTATCGCGTCGTTTCCTTTCAGCTATTTTATAAATGGATACATCTTAGTTATAATGGATTACTTGTCAATCGGCCACTACTTTTTCCACTTGGCTATACACATATAAGAAGCTATTTTCACTTATGATAGACATTTGTCACAATAATGTCGTTGTTATAAGACTTAATATTAGATAGGAACTAAATAAAATTAGTTTATGAGTAAAAAAAGTGTTTGAACTGGAAACGTTAAAAATAACCATAAGATATTATTAGGTTAGACTGAAAACTTTTGAAAGAAAGTTTATGTGTGTAACGTACTCGGAATGTTGTGAATCGTGATATCGATCAACGTGTTACATATAGTATATCTAGTGTTCAAATGATGTTTGTATAATGGAGAAAATGGCCACGTGTCCACGAAGAGAGCGCCCGCTCCGGGCCTCTACTGCCAGGTTGAAGTACTCGAAAACTATACCGGCGAGTACTGTAAGGTATGTGATGTAATTTATATGTTAATTTATTGCACGTATAAATAAAATATTTATTTATTTTTCCGTTTTTTTTTTTAACTTCACGCTGTAACCCGCATACAGCAGGGTAGGCAGAGGGAACCAGAGAACCTAGTGTTAAGACACTCCATTCTCTTTCAACAATTCCGTTCTCCGCTTTCCGCCGAAATTTTCCTTTACATAACGTATGACTTGCTTGTTGGTCATTTTACTTGTAAACACTAACCGCATAGCAACTAGATATGGGTTCTTATTCAGAAATAATATTTGTGTAAATATCACTGTATGTTTTGTATCTGCTGTTAAAGTTACTATTTAATTTCAAAAGAGCAACTGTTGAGTTTCTTGCCGGCTCTTCTCAGCAGAACTGCCTTCCGAGCCGGTGGTAGCTTCCGTTAGGACTGATACGACTGACATCTTTTGTGAATTGCCGATTCGAAATAGCTTATTTGAATAAAGAATATTTTGATTTTGAATTAATTGTTATGTACCATATATTGGGAAATATTAGTACCCCCATTTTCGTAAAATTCATGTTACATTAGCAAAGTGCAAATATTTTTATATAAAAGTGTGTGTCAAACACGTGATAGTGTGTTGATATTTCCTATAAATTATATATTCCTATGAATTTTATATTTCACCGACCGCATGCTTTTCGTTTAAAGGAATCGAAAGATTTCCTTCACGAATTTGTATATAGATATGACTAACGGCGTCTTGCCTAGTTTAGGCTTAGATAAATGAGTTAAAAAATATAATTTTAGAAATTAAAATACCAATGTACCATAGTTTTTTGTTTACTTAAATCTTACGTCGGTTTGAAGTAACATGAAAGCGAGAACGAAGCGGTAGTTAAAAATAAATGTATTCAAATGCTTAGAAAGTAAATTAAATATAAATATTTACACTGTTATGTCATTAGAAGACACAAATATTCAAAAATTTTAATTAAATGTTGCGAGATAAGTGAAAATTTCTATTAAAATTTTGATTTATTCATAAATAAATGTTTTATAAATATGTGCATACGATTCATTACTATGTGTATATATAGGATTTATTTTTTTCGCATAGCAATCATTAGAAAGGACATAGTGTCAAAACACTCCGGTGTCCATTTGCCGCCCACATTCGGGACATTATTTTTATTTATTTAGGCTAAACTTAGAAAAAGGTACCAATTACAATAAGATTTCCTGTGTATCAGGACTAGTTTCCTGTAACCCGGTATACAGCGCCAATCCCGCCTGTAAAATTACATGATTAGCCTTTCAAAAGTTTAAATTATACAAAAGTTTAAAATATATAAAAAATTAAATTACAATACTTACATGTTGAGTTGTGGAACTCAATGCCGCGGTTTGTCTTACCAGAGAAGTGAAGTGAAAAAAGTGGAAATCGAACCCACAACTCGTGTTATAGTACACGTTATAGTCAGACGTCCACTGGCGTTATGATGGCCCTTATTTCCATCATCTATATATTAACAATTATTCTGTTTGGTGGTAGGAGGTTCGTCCTCCGTCTGGCTCGCGACCACTATCATGTCAAAGACGAACCGCCAAATATCTTGTGATGTGTTCCGGTTCGATGGCATGTAAGCCAGGTTTTCCCCTTTCCCACCCATTCTTTCCCAAAAATGTGGTGATTCCGATAGCGGACTACTACATTATCCTCCCCTTCCGTCTCTATCCTCTAGGTTGGCAACGCATCTACAACATCTCTGGTGGTGTAGATGTTCATGGGCGAAGGTAACCACTTACCATCAGGTGGTCCTTCTGCTCGTTTGCCATAAAAAAAAAAAAAAAAACACGTATAGCAAAAACTTTGTACCCCTTTTTCCGAAAATTACGCGGACGGAGGAGCATGAAACTTGGTACACTTATAGTTTTTATAGCGAAAGAGTGCAGAATGATAATATCTTTTTGAAATAATGCATAAAAATATATTAAATTAATAAATAGATGTTACACACATTACCATGTGCCATCCATGTATATATAAAGTGGCATATAGGTTGCTGCGGTAGTAACGCGTTGTTAACGCGTCAACGGGGACACTAGTATTAATAAATATAAGTACATATATTTTTACTAACTCTTTGCAATTCATCGATTGCGTGATTAACGGATAAATGAACTGGCATCATTCTAATGCTACTATGTAAACAATATTATAATTATGAACTATAAATTATTGCAAAGAGCACTGCGCGTTCATACTGATTTAATTTCACCGTTAGGCTCTTTGCGTGTTTATAACTCTACTAAATCGTACCTTCTCGTGTTAGAATGTTATAAAAATTATAGTTTTTTTTTGTTACATCATATGGCATATACGAAATTTATTACGAACAATAATATTTTCAATTTCTCTATTTAATAATTGTCGTTGTGTATATGTTCTTCGGTAATTGTAATCGTCACGCATAAATGTAGTAAATATAATTAAATTAGGATTAAATTGGGTAAACTTGAATACTAAGTGCAATTTTCAGTAATGTTAGTGCTGGTGCAGACGCACAAGCGTGTGACTATAAACGCGACATATTGTGGGTTTGATTCCCACTTCAGGAAATGATAATTTTTCATTTCCTGGGTTTGGTAATGGGGCAAAGCGCAGCGTTGAGTTCCGCCACTCAGCACGCAATGCCTCAATTCGGTGGAAAGTGGGGAACGGAGTGTCTTAACACTAGGTTCTCACGTTCCGTCTGCCTACCCTGATATATGCGCAATACAATGTGAAGTTAAAAAAATATATTCTGTAAAAGTAGTGCATCAAATAGTTTTTTAGAAAAAAGAAATAATGTCAAAAAGATAGTGCTGGAACTCAACGCAACGCTTTGTCAAACTAGAAAAATAAAAATATTTTCAATTTATTATTATTAAAACTTTGATTGCTTATTAATCGGCAAACCGAGGGATAAAAAGCGAGACGTGACTAGTCTGCATTTATCTCTACATTCCTTGCAAAAAGCCTGAAATGCGTAAAACGTACAACACATTTTTTTAAATAAACTTTTCCTCAAATATACTGCAAAAGGATGTCAAGTGACCGCATTTTTCTTACCACATCGTAACGTACGGACAGTAATTATTTTAATTGTACTCTTAGCATTTACTTTATCATTGTGAGGAGTTTTGAAAAGTCATTAAAATAATGAAACAATATTATGTAATTTTAACTAAAGCTGTTATTGTTTCGTATATTTGTTAGCGGTAATAGAAAGTGAAATCTTCATATCTAATGAAATATAATATATATTCATACATACTAGTACAGTCGTAGGCTATTAAAAAAAAAGTCGCTTTATACAAAAGTGTGTCTCAGGTATGCGATAGAAAATAATATTTATTTTATAATTAAATGTAATAATAATTATTTTTATTTTATAATTAACTAAAAACCATCGTGGCGCAGTGGGACAGCGTCCGACTGTTAAGCGTTGAATGGAATGGAGGTAGCTTCAACTTGGCATTATTACTGCAACGGGCGAGGAAACAATATTATTAACTAGCTTCACCTATCAGTAAAATATTCTTGCGATTCTATTTTGTCTCTCTTATAAAAGTCCTATTTGCTTTAATATTTTCACATATATACAAGTATCCGACTCCAGTCACAGTAAAATATTTTCCTAACGCTAACCGGATAGAGAAAATACTTTAGAGCGTGTTTTTAGTTAATTGTGACGTGGTGGGACCGTGTCTGACTTTACAGACAAACAAATGGTTGTAGGTTCGATTCTTACTAGGTGGAATGACTATATTTAAATTATTTTTATTTTTTTGCTTTGCTAAGACGAAATCACAACGCAGTGATTGCTTTTTAACATGAAATGTCTCTAGTTCATGTACGGTAAACGGAGTGTCTTTTCACTATTTTCTATGATTACCCTATTTGCAGGATAAAGGGTGAAGATGCTTTTTTTTTAAATCTCATAACCTTAGTGAACAAGCAGGTAGATACAACGCAATTATGCTACAATATCATCAATATCATATTTAAGATAGTAAACAAATACACTTTACTAATTCATCATTATTACAACATATTTGGCATTTGAATATATCGAGGTTGTCGATGTGAATGGAACATATCTTATTATTTTGTATTACAGCAATCTTAAATATTGACCGTGTACTTATAAATATATGTTGTGGTTTTTTATTTAAGTGAGTTTGCGTTTTAGTAAACATCATGTGGATTGAGTAGGGAAAAAGAACTAATAAAAATATTGAAGAACAAAAAAAACTTGTTTGCGTTTCTAAGCATTTGTTTTACCCATTCATTAAATGTACGAATAATACTTTAAGATACACATACATACATACATAGCTTCACGCTTTATCCCGCATATAGCAGGGTAGGCAGAGGGAACCTAGTGTTAAGACATTCCGTTCCCCGTTTTCCGCCGAATTGAGACATTGCGTCCTGAGTGGCGGAACTCAACGCTGCGCTTTGCGTTGTTACCAAACCCAAGAAATGAAAAATTCCATTTCCTGGCGTGGGAATTGAACCCACAACCTGTCGCGTGTACAGTCGCACGCTTGTGCCTCTGCGCTACAACAGGCATTATACTTTAAGAAAAATTATTAAATTGCATATTTAATGCAATTGGGAATGCGATTGGGAAGTGAGGTTACTCCGTTCTCCATTTTACGCGTGTCACATTTAAAACTATGATGAAACCCATTTTCATCAAATAATTATTTATTTTTGAGTTATTCTGATTATTTAAGCAAAAAATATATTCATTATATGAAAACATTGAATTGCGAGCGGATTTTTAAATAAGTGCAAATTTCTAGCAAAGGGTGGTCGTTTTAAGTTTTGTACATTACAAATTTTAACTTATGTGTTACCGTATAACTTTTTACTGGGTAAACCAATTTTTGGAATGGTCTCATTTAAATTTAGTTTGGAATTGACAAGTAGTTTTGGAGTTATTCGTAATAATCAAATTTTTTGTCAGTTGTATTTCATTGTTAAATCTTAATTATGATCCACTTGATACATAAATATAGGTAAAGCTTATAAAAACCGTGTGAAAATAGAAATTACTAACGTATCGAAAATTAATATAAGCTTAATGTATCGATATATTGAAATTAATGAACAATAAAATTCCTTAATAGATTTAGAATAGATAATATACATAAGAAATGGCTTAAAATATTATTTTTAACTTTCTTTTTACTATTTTATACATATAATTTTCTTATCAATAACTATTGAAACTACTTTAAATAAAATAGATGTAATACAGAAGAGCACGTTCATGTATTTTTGTCTTATATAAAAAAAGGAATTACAAATATTGTTTCGTATTCCTGCCTGTATTGACGTTTCTAGAATTCATAACGAACATAGTCGTAATTTAATAGATCTCGGCCTTTCTAGAAATGTCATTTCAGATCAATTCTAGCACGAAGACGGGTTAGTAGGATCTTTTCAAATTTAGTTAGGTAGAGAGAGCAGTTTGGGCTATAGATGCGAGCTTTAGTACTTTTATAAGGGCCTCTTAAGCGTACAACCTAGTTCCTTTCCCAGGAATATAATGTGCCTGGTATTCGCACGGTGAATCCATGGAATGCTAAGGAGTTTCTTCTATTAAACGCCTGTCGTGGCGCAGAGGCCCAAGCGTGCGACTGTAAACGCGACAGGTTGTGGGTTCGATTCCCACTCCAGGAAATGGATTTTTTTATTTCCTGGGTTTGGTAACAAGGCAAAGTGCGGGGTTGAATTCCGCAACTCCTCAATTCCTCAGCACGCAATGCCTCAATTCGGCGGAAACTGGGAAACGGAGTGTCTTAACACTAGGTCCCCTCTGCCTACTCTGCTATATGCGGGATACAGCGCGAAACTATGTATGTATGTATGTATGTTTGTTTGTTTCTTCTATAATAGAGTAATATTTCCTAAGTAGTGTAATTTATAATAAATTACACTACTTAGGAAATATTACTCGAACCAAATTTGAATATATTGAACAAGGCGTTACAAAACGTGTCCATCATAAAAGGAATTTAATCACTTTCCCTTATTATACATTATTACTTAAACTTGTCTAGTGCTATTACGTATACTTAGTATAAAATATACCTTATTATAAGGCAATAAAGTTCAAATTAGGCTTAAAAACTCTTTGTATGACTTTTTATCATTTCATTGTATAACAATAGATATTTTTTTATAACGCCATCTCTTGTCGAATAGAAATGGTGGGAAAATGTCTGGAAGAAAATATAACATTGTTAATAGATTTTCTCTTATTGACAATGCCATAAACATTGAATAAGCGTTTTAAAGGTCAACTCGTTGAGACATAGAATAATTATAGATACTATTTTTAAAACTGAAAAAAGACATATATATGAGTACATATACAAGAATACATATACAAGAGTTATAGAGAGGTAGAGAAAAGATTGTAAATACGACGGTAATGGGTTTGATCCCCATTCAGGGAACTCTTTAATATGTTTTCATTTCCGCAATTTTATATTTCACCACCCAACTCGCAATGTCTCAGATTCAGAGAGAAGGGGAGAGCGTAGTGTCTTAACACTAGGCACTTTCTGCTTGCTTAGCTATGCGAGAAAAAGCGTGAAAAACAAATCTGCTGTAATTAGTTTTTCGTCCTTGCTAGGACATCCGATGATATAGAGATGCTTGTGAAGAAATTATTGTATTATTATCGAATTCAGACATGTTTGCTTGTTTACAATTAAAATAGACAGCAAGAAGTGGACTAAAATAGCATAACAAGATTACCTTATATACAGGTAAAGCTAGTAAAAATCATGTAAAAAGAATTTGCATTCTCGTCGCATAATGATGTTGATAGTACACGGTGGTTGTGAGTTAGATTTCCGCTTGGGGGAAATATTTCTACTTAACTTTTTTCATTTTCATAAATGGCTTTTCGCTTTCACTATCTAATATATTATGTTTTTTTTTTAAATTGACGGAAGTAATGCTATATTTGGTTCTATAGAAATAATCGTTACAAAACTATATAAAGTTTAACAATTCTTGATTGATTCCTAAATAGAAAAAGCTTCCTGTTCATAAGTTTCATATACGATTGATATGTAGCGTATTTAGTAATAGTTGTCGCTGCTACTTACTTGTAAAGAGCTGCGAAATATTTGTTCGAATCAGTTATTTCCGGCATTACACTTGTTACTGTCCACTGTGTCATAACAAATATACTAGATAGTTATTGTTATATTACGGTATATATAGATTGAGATATTATGATGTACTCGTATAAGCTAAATATATCTTATAAAATTTCAACTAGATTCGTTGAGTACATTTTGCGGGAGAGAGAGAGATCCATCCATTCTCTAAGAACTTAGAAGAAAGGAGACTAAGCTCCTTTTCCATGAATTGCCCATCGTGGAATAGAGAGAGGTGTTGAAAGAGTGCCTAGGGCTTAAGAGTCAGGTGTAAGTGGCTAAGAGATAATTTTCGGTAATTTCTACGGGAACGGGAGGAAACGATATACATTAAAAAAGGTATAAACAATTGAAGGTACCGGGACTCGAACCGCACTTCTTGGAAACAGTCCAAGCGCTTTGACCGCTAAGTTATGAATTCTTAACAAGCCGAGTCGAAATTGTGTTTAACTCTTATTTTTTGTCGTTGCTTTCTGCTATTCGAAAAAGACTTAAGAACATTCGTTTAGCAACAGGGAATGCTTATTAAATATTTTTAAAATGTTTAATATTATTGATGTTGTTCATATCTTAAGCGTGTGATTAACACTTGAAAATATCAAAAATACATCGAGATTTTACTAGTGTCTACGTTTTTTAGTTGAAATTATATAAGATAAACATGAAATACTGACTGTAATCATAAAACCTATGCAAGCAAAATTGCGGGCGATAATCCTTACTAACATTATAAATACTAAAGTAACTCTGTCTGTCTGTCTGTCTGTTACGCTTTCACGCCTAAACCACTCAACCGATTTTGATGAAATTCGGTATGAAGATAGAACTAAATTTGGAAAAGGACATACAATACTTTTTATTGCGAAAAAAATGATAGAAGGGGTTGAAATAGGGGATGAAAGTTTGTATGGAAGTTCCTTATTGTCAAACAAAATCATGTAAGATTGTTTAACTGTTTATAACTTTGACACATAAACCACTTAACCAATTTTGACAAATAGTCTAGACCTTGGGAAAGACTATAGGATACTCCTTATCATATCGCGCGATATAACCAAATTTCACGCGGGCGAAGCCGCGAGCGGAAAGCTAGTTTATTATATTTTTATTTTTTTATTCAAATTGTAATCCATATCTCCATTTACACACATCTGAATTGACCTACGATGATTTTTTGTTTTTAATAAACGTACAAGGTAAATACATCATATTACTAAGACACATTTAAACATTATTTCAACAGAACGATTCGAGATTTTATCTAAAGCAATTTTAGGCACTCGATCTTTAGCGAAAGTGTTTGTAAACCGCCATGTCATGTAGCGTGGCGTTGGATATGATAAAGATACACTGGCTCAAGGCATGAGTGAACTACTGTACATTTGTAATGATCATTAAATTTTAATTCATTGAATGCTCGACTATTATTATTTTGATAATTGTGGGTCGAATTTTACTAAGGACAAAGATATATATATATATATATATATATATATATATATATATA
>JAKGSA010000448.1:161141-223354 GCA_033558755.1 Philaethria dido | reverse complement strand
TAGAAATTCGTGTTATAAGCAAAGGAAAATTTGGTATTATTTCCATGATGTGCTCTGGTTTGAAGGGTGAGTTAATAAGGGTATTAATTAAATACGTTGTGTTAGCTTCATTTGTATCTATTTATCAATGTATGTAAGAAAATCGTGTAACGCTACATAACCTAGAAGTAGAGCCAAGTTCTTGTCGCATTCTGCTTACTGTCTGTCTGCTTTAACCATATGTCTAGATCTGAAGACAATACAATGATGATTGGATATGATTATAGGCTCTTTGATTTTCACGATTATTACACATATTAAATGGAATTATTTTAACCGGATTAATCACGGACTACTGTAAAGTGTTCGAAACGTCGGGTTTTCAAAAATGTATTTTCGAATACTAAACGCGTTTACAATAGTTTCATTTTACAATAATAATTTTGATCTTATTAATTTTAACTCTATTTTTAAGTTCTTTTTTTTAAATATTTTGTTTTCATATTCACGTGTCTTAAGAATTTAGCGAGGCAGGCAAGGAATAATATAATTACTGAGACACCATTCTCCGCATAAATTTAAAAAATAAAATAAATTAATATTTTTAGTTATATGTCAATATTATTTAATTATGTAGATAAAATAAAATTTAATTATTAAAAAAAACGGCACATAATATATAAAGCCTCACAATAATTTTATGTATCGACTATCTGTATTGATTGATTGATTAATTATTTTTTGATTACAATGGCGTAATTGGCATGCCTATTCAGATCATCCTGAACATGGTCGTTAATATTTAATAGTCCAAATTATGCAAGGCTGAATATTTGTAGTGAAATTACCGACATTCTTACTAAAGAGTGGAAACAAAGTAATTGTAATAGTTTTTGTTTGTAAAAGATGTAAAATGTTTCAAAGAGCAATAATAAAGAAAAATGTGTTTTTAATTAAAAAACATAGAATTTGTTTAGACCTTATTAAGATTACATTCATTTTTTTAGCTTTACGCTGTGTCCCGCACTTAGCAGGGTAGGTAGAGGGAACCTGAGAACCTAGTGTTAAGACACTCCGTTTTCTTAAGATCCCGTCTCCCACTTTCCCCCGAATTGAGGCATTGCGTGCTGAGTGGCGGAACTCAACGCCGCGCTTTGTCTTGTTCCCAGGGCGAAGAAATAAAAACACTAAATATTATTTAATATTTTCGTTTCCTGGAGTGGGAATTAAACCCATAACCTGTCACGTTTGTGCCTCTACGTCATGACAGGCCTTTTGACTTATAAATAATGATAACCTAAATTTTTTTCTAGCATGTTCAGCATCAGAAGCGGAAACAGCAAACACTGGGGGTTGGTTTCTACATAACAGCAACTCTAACGCACCAGCGGCTCTGTACCAGCGAGTGCGAGACCTGTTCCACGCGCGGTCTCCAGGCCCGAGGGTCCCCGCCGAGGGGCAGGAAGCTCCTACTATGACTGGTGAGGTTGATATAAATATATCAGGCCTACGTTAGAGTATTTCAAAATTTATATAATTTATGTACGCGCATAGTTTCCGAATGTTAATCAAATTGTTTTTGTATCTAAGTTTGTTGTTGCCAGATCATGGATTGTTTAATTCGACGTTCTTTTTTTACTCTCCACAGATAGGGCTACATTTCCTTAGTACGTGACTAGAAAAAAAAATGTATCGATACTTAGTTCTCTGGGTCAACTAGAAAAATTAAAAAGACATTATTATTATTAAAAAATAATAAAAAGTCCAATGGTGATAAAACATGATTTCGTAAGCTTTCTGAATAATGCTTTTTAACTTGAGTCCATGTCAGTATCAAAATTCCTAAAAAAATTCAATAAAAAAACGTTATATTTCATAATTAAAATTTGATTTTCTTTTATTAGTAAAAGCAGAAATCCACGGAACAACAGAAGTGACACCGGCACCAGAGAACTCGGACAGCGATAGTGGTGCTGAGGCGACGCGCCGCGACCACCACTACGAAGATATTTACTTACCACGAGAAGAACATCCGAGAAGAAGGTATTATATGTTTAAAATCTATCTATATATAACGTTTACGTTACTGAGTAACTGACAGATAACGTACAACAAAACTACTGGCCATAGAAAAAATAAATTTGGCATGTAGGCTTCTTGGAGAATATAAGCGAGGATTTCTCGGAATGCCTAAGGAAATAAGAAAAAAACGGGATATTAGGTTTTATAATCTATGTGAGCGAAATCACAGGAAACAGCTAGGTTATTATATTGAATATAGACAAGCTATAGTTATAACGCACTTTGTCTCTCGCGTTTCCCTAAAAAGGATATGGGAGAGTGTGACTGTTGGAATAGTATAATAATATATGGAATAGTAATATGAAACAAAATTTTCCAACAGAAAGTACAGTTTATATGTATATAATGCATTAACAATAAATAAAAAAGTAAAGATAAATTAAGTAGTATCAACGCTGTATTGCGTATCAAAAAAGCGAGTATATAAAAAATATATACACTCCCCAAGTCATATTTGAACCTTGAACCATCGTTTATCAATTCACATTTCAACATAACAATGGCGTGTATTGTGACACATACTGATTTAAGATATCTAATATCGTACATTGTCTTACGAAAATTTGGAAATACGAACATATATGTATTTCGAATTTTGAGTTTAATATTATAAACGTATGTGTGGAATGTAAATATACAAATATGGCCAAGCAAAATCATGGGTCTATAAGACAACCAAGGTATAGAAAAAAAAATGTTGCTGCTTTGGAGTTTCGGACAGCCAGTCACTGACATTCAATTTTATCTCAATAAATTAATTTTTACATATAAAGTAACTATTATCTACATATCGTTTAGTTAGGCTTTAATATTAGGTTCGTTCCAAAACTTCTGATTGTTAGATACTGAATTTCCGGATGAATTTTGTTTGTTTTCAAAATCAAAGTCAAAATCAAATAATTTATTCAAAATAAGAAGTTACATGCTTCAGTTTTTGAACGTCAAATAATTTACCACCAGTTCACTCAATTTAATGCCTCACACCTGAGAAGAACCGGCGCAAGAAACTCAGCGGCACTTCTGTTTTTTTTTTCATAATTCAATGCTTTATACATATTTATTAGCGACAATGGTACCTTTGAAACAGACTGGAGCGAGCACTTCATTCCCAAGGCGTGTTATCATTTATAAAATCACTAATTAGGTGATAACCTTTAATAAGTTTTATAATTATAGTGTATATATATATATTTTTTTATTTTTGTTTATAGGAGCAGTTCCAGAGATTCAGGCAGTCACAGTCGGCCCGGTAGCGCCGCTCTCGTCGTCGATTACGGCACCAAAGAAAATAATGATACGTTAGTTATAATTTTTTAAATAAACTTTGCAAATTGATTTGTTCGAATAACTGAATCTATATAAGGCTGAATTTATTTAAAGTCTTATTCAGTTGTAATAACATACATACGTAGCTTCACGCTGTATCCCGCTTATAGCAGGGTAGGCAGAGGGAACCTAGTGATAAGACACTCCGTTCCTCACTTTCCGCCGAATTGAGGTATTGCGTGCTGAGTGGCGGAACTCAACGCCGCGCTTTGCCTTGTCACCACCCAGGAAATGAAAATACTACATTTCCTGGAGTGGTATCGAACCCACAACCTGTCGCTTTTACAGTCTCACGCTTGTGCCTCTGCGCCACGACAGGCGTTAATTTAAATTTGTAAGTATTGTAATTAAAAACTTAAAATTGCAAATATATTGAAGGTTTTTCTAATAGAACTTTATTAAACATAGTAGTCATCTTCATAATTGATAATGTATCCATGTATATCTTGGATATTATCCAAAAGGCATGGGTTCAAATCCTGCCATACAAATATTTTAGACGAAATTGTAGTATAATATTTCATATGCTATTAATTTAGCTCATTATGTGATAATAATGAGAAATTATAATAATAAGAGAACAAAACCAGGAAATGTTAATCTTTTAATTTTCCTGGGTTTGGTAACAAGGCAAAGTGCGGCGTTGAGTTCCGCCACTCAGCACGCAATGCCTCAATTCGGCGGAAAGTGGAGAACAGAATTGTTGCAAGAGAACGGAGTGTCTTAACACTAGGTTCTCTGGTTCCCTCTGCCTACCCTGCTATATGCGGGATAATGCGTGAAGTTAAAAAAAATGTGATAATAAATTATTTAATTTTGCCTTTTTCCTTTCAAAAATATAACAAAACTAGCCCCTTGATTTTAATTATTATTAATTTACAATAAGTGATTTATATTAACAGAAAAAATATGATAAATGTTACTAGAATTGAATATTTAATAATTGAATGAATTCTAATGTATAAACAAATATATTTTATAATTTATGTTCTTTAGATCAAACAAAGCATACGAAGAAGTATCTCCACCATCAGAAGCACAAACAAAGTCAACTCTCGCGACCAAATTAGCCGCACTCACCCATAAAGCTCAGAACTTTGTAAGTATATATAAATATTATTTTTTATATATTTTTTTGAAGCCATTCAAATGATTGTAGGTTCGATTCTCATTCGGGTGAATGACTATATTTATATTGTTTTCATCTTTCCGCTCTATTAACATAAAATCTGCGCTGATTTCCACCACTCCCACCAAAAAAAAGCGAATAAGAAGCAAGTACATAAGTTTAATATCACCACGACCCACCAAACCCACCACACTAGAGGGCCATATACAGTCGGCTCATTCTGCAAGAATCCAGGGCAGTACGCAAGTCAACTAAGAAATCATTGGCGGTAGTTTGACATAATAATTGTATCAAATGACAGACGAATGCCACCTCAGTCTTACCGCGGGTGTGACCACGGACTACTGAAAGTGTTAGAAACGTCGGGTTTCCAAAAATTGTATTTCCGAATATTTAAATTTACGCGATTAATTCAGTTAAATTAGTTTCATTTAAAATGTGTAATAATCGCAAAAAGCGAGGGAAGCACATATGTTACATATAATATACTGAGCGACTATATTCAATGTATTTAAAGGTAATGCTAATATTTGAAAATGGTTCTTGTAAATTATTTGATTAAATGCTATGAGTACGTTATTAACTTTGTGTATCGATTCGTGATCGTTTGTTGTGTGGAAACCAATTTTAAATAGGCCCTTTTCTGCCAATAAATCGATGAAATTTATCATATAGTGTTCTTGGCATGGAGTTAGAAAAAACATTTAAAAAAAAGTGAGAAAAAAATTATTTTTGTAATTAAAAGAAATGGGTTAATTTATTTAATAATTTTAGAATGAATTAAAATTATTTTACATTACTTATAAACTTTTAAGAGATTTTATTAAATACATTAGACTGATTTAATGAATCATTCCATACTAGGCAAGCCGCATATCATCAGCAGCGGGGAGCCGTCGGGCATCCGTTACAGAGGAACCCTCAATCCAAGTCTCTGCATCATCAGGGGTATCGTCAGCGTCATCTGGGGGATCTTCAGGTGATGAAGCACCCCCTCCTCCCCCGCCACCACCCCCACCGGTTGTATTGGAGGAACCCGCTTTGAAGCCCTCGGAACTAAAGAGTCGACTTGGTAAGTAGTGCCTAAAAACTATAAGTTCATTCAAAAATTCACTCATTCACTGTTTAACACCCTCAGCGCCAGACCCTAAGTGAGCGTTTAAAAAAAAACACAATTTTTTTTTTTAGAAATGTTTTTAAAACTACGTAATATATTGTTTTTCACCCCTATTTTTCCCCCTTTTTCCATTCATTCGTTCACAGAGACAGATTCAATTATTAACCCATTCAACAGTTCACTCGTTCATTTACTGATCTATTTTAATCGCTCACTTACTTACTGTCGATATCATTAATTCATTCACCTAAACACTTGAAAGAACACTATGGGCTATATTACTCATACCACTATAATTATAATATATTTTTTATTTACTAATACTATGTTTATTTGCTTAGTAAATTAAAGTGATTAAATTATTTAAAAGTACTACGAAACTCAAACTCTTTTCATCAATATTTTTTTTCGTTTACAAAATTAATAAGGAATCACCAAAATGTTTGTAGGCGCATAACTTCGAAACGACTGCATCAAATTGGATAAATCTTTATTTTATGTGTTCGATATTGTCAAGAGAATAATTTGTATGAAAAAAATATTAAAAAAAACATTAGCAAATATTTATAAACCTCTGCATTGAATTTAAAAAATATTGTGAAACGAAGTTCGCGCGGTCAGCTAATAAGTATGTAATATTATTAACACCTGTCGTGGCGCAGAGGCACAAGCGTGCGACTGTATACGCGACAGGTTGCGGGTTCGATTCTCACTCTAGAAATTGCAATTTTTCATTTCCTGGGTTTGGTAACAAGGCAAAGCGCGGCGTTGAGTTCCGCTACTCAACACGCAATTCCTCAATTTGGCGGAAAGTGGGGAACGGAGTGTCTTAATAGTAGGTTCTCTCTGCCTACCCTGCTATATGCGGGATACGGCGTGAAGCTATGTATGTAGTAAAATATTTATTTCAAATGAATGAAATTAAAACTGAAAATCTCAGTGCATTTCAGTTGTTTAATTTGTTGAGCACTAATTACTTCGCCAATGACACAACTGAAAATCTCTTGATTCTGGTCATCCTGACATTGACATTAACTGGATGGATGGATAGTATTGTCATCGTATCGGATTCGGATACGGCAAATTTGCAGTCAAATAGGACTGTAGGAAGTGATAATACGTTTACATTGATACAGGCGAAGCTAATAGTACCGTAATAATAGCCTACAATGTTAGTAATTTTGTATAGTCTACAATGTTTAAGCTCTTTATTTTTTATTAAAAATAGTTTTTAAATGACGTGTATTTGTCTGTGAATGTGGTTTGGCGTGACGTGTTATTAGGTATAGTTAAAAAAAAATTAGTGTCAAGATATTCCGTTCTCCACTTTCCATCGGAATGTTTTATTTTGTTTTGTTAAATGTGAAGTAGTCGAAAATCTTATAATTTAATATTTAATATTCAAGTTATAAATGACTGAATTATAAACAATTCTTAGTAAATTCTAGCTTATGTATTATTTTTAAGTATAAGCCAGGTACGTAACTGTAAAAGTAAACTAAAGCCTTACAGTAATTTTTACAACAAATACGGACATAGTCATTCTCACAAACTTTCGTATTTTTAATATAAGTAAAATTTAGCTTTTATTAATGTTACATACATACATAGCTTCACGCTGTATCGCGCATATAGCAGGTTAGGCAGAGTGTTAAGACTCTCCATTCCCCACTTTCCGCCGAATTGAGGAATTGCGTGCTGAGTGACGGAACTCAGAGCCGCGCTTCGCCTTGTTACCAAACACAGGAAATGAAAAATTCCATTTCCTGGAGTGGGTATCGAACCAATAACCTATCTCGATTACAGTCGCACAATTATGCCTCTGCGCCACGACAGGCATTGGCTACATTAAAAATACAAATAAATTGAGAAACTCCCTTTTTGAAGTCAGTTAAAAATAGAGTAGTAGTAAAGAAATGAAAGACGATGCCTCAGATGTTGAGATAAGCAATGTTTTGTTTTTTCGAGGACTAGTCAAATAATTGTTAACAAACAATTATTTGACTAGTCTTCGAAACAATTCTTATTTTAATGAAAACGTTAATTAATTTTACATATATGTAAAAGCAATATGAAAGGAAACTTTTTAAATTAAACATTTATATTTATAATTATGATAATAAGTGTAATTGTTTTCACAGTCTTTTGACAGCGTTGCTTTAAGTAAATATCTTTGTATAAAGAATAAGGAGCGGAAAGTAAAAAATAAAATTACTTAATACTAGCCTACTAATAGTACGTTTTTATTATTTTTAAAATTATTATTCTTCTTTAGTTTAACGCCTGTCGTGGCGCAGAGGCACAAGCGTGCGGCTGTAAACGCGACAGATTGTGAGTTCGATTCTCACTCCAGGAAATGGAATTTTTCATTTCCTGTGTTTGGTAACAAGGAAAAACGCGGCGTTGATTTCCGCCACTCAGCACGCAATGCCTCAGTTCGGCGGAAAATGGGGAACGGAGTGTCTTAACACTATATGCGAGATACAGCGTGAAGCTAAAAAAATATAGACATCATTTTAATATAAGACCGAACCTGCGACCATCTTCATACTTCCAAATAGCAACACTACCTCTGTAATATTGTATAATACTAGAAAATGACACTTGGCTAGGACAATAGCTCTTACCGTAATATTTATACATATATACATATAATAAAGATACATGCGAAGGTTTAACAATGGCATGATGACATAAACCCATTGCGATATTTTGAAGATAACTCGAGATATCATAATTGTCTCGCTGCTCCACTTTTTATTTAAAAGAAATTAGCATTTTGAATTTTATTATTATATTTAATTTAATTAATTATATTTTTTTAATAATTTAGGTTATTGACTTCATTGTGGCACAGTTGGCTTTAGTGTAATTTAAAGCCTGAAGCCATCACCCCTCCTCCCCAGGGAGGAGGGTGAAGACCCCCCCGTAATTTAAAGCATTGGTTGTTAATTCAAATATCTTGTCATTGTTTAAAAAAAAACAAAGTCTGTTTATATAATTGTACTCTTCTCGTAGAGTAATCTTAAAGAAATGCCCTAATTAATAATAATACAATTTTCTTTTTTTTTTTTAATATCTTTTTAATAATTCTCTTTGTATATCAGAAAAAGCAATTTAGCCAGAAGAAATCCGAAAACCTAATGTTAAGACTCTTAAAATGTCCGTTTCGCACTTTCCGTCGTGTTTTGCCTAATTTTGATATTTGTTTTATTGCCCTATTAAATTTTTATTGAAACTTTGATTAGTTTTCAAAATAAATATACTAATTTAATTTGAATATTTAATAATACAAGACAAACGTATCAGGCTTGAATGATCTCATGAACTGATAAATCGAAACGCATAGTTTTCAGTGCAGACATATAAGATTGTGTTATTTGTAAATTCTGTTTCCGTTTTTAATAACTTTATATCTGAAAGTGTTTAATTTACTTGAAATTATATATTCCGTGATGTACATATTACTTTCAATTTAGCTTCACGGTTTATCCCTAGCGTGGTAGTTAGAGACAACGGAGCGCCAAACGCTACGGTCCTCGCATACCTCTTTCGCCTCGTCCACAGTTATTAACCTCTTCATACCCTCATGCCCTCCGGGGGATCCTCATGCTTTTTACGGTCAACCGAGGTCTCTCCCTATCTCTCTTGCCGTTCACCTCTGCTTCATATATAATATATTTATTCATATATATGTACATATGCAAGTCGAGTTATTAACCTATTCACGCCTGGTACAGATATAAGTAAATCATAAGCCAAAAGAAGTCCATAGAAAATAATATTTTTATAACTTATCCATTCTTTTGAGAATTACATTTGTATAAAACAAAAATTGCGAATTAAATTACATATAAATGAGGGGCTTCTTATAATTAAGTCCGTTTACTTTCTACCAAGTTTAATAGGTTGTTAGTTGCGTTCTGATTCGGACACGTTCAGACAATAATATGTAAAGTGAATTGCTTTATAGATATATGTTAAGTTTCACTTTTCATTTCTCCGTGTGATGGATGGTTGCTAAGGCAACGCTTTTTTTTAAGAAGCTAGAATGTTGGTAGAGAAGAACGGAGAAGGGAATAGTGTCATCATTTTCTATCATTTTAAAATATTCTGTGAAAATAAGTTATATTACAATAGAATCAGAATAACTTATGTATTCAGTGTGATATTTATAAATATTGTATATCATTATACTGGTATGTGAAGAAAAAACTTCTTTCTCAAGTTTTTCAATTAATTGAAAAAGATAATCAAATTTATTTATTTAAAATATGGATAATTATAATGTGAAGACAGAACCTTGTATCGAGATACCCATTCTTCCCTTTCTAAGTGTGGCGGAGTTGCGGATATATATATATATATATATATAATTTTCGATTTTTATTTTCTTAGATAATTTTGCCCTTTTCTTTAATTTTTTGCTTTTTTAGAGATATTTCAAAAAGTAACTTGATTTCCGCCCTTCGACACGCAATATTTCAATTTCAGACAGAAAGCAAAAAATGGAGTGACGTAACACTTGGTTCTCTTCTTACCCTGATATGTATAAACGTGAAACTGAAAACAAATATAATAAAATGTATATATAGCAAAGTTTTAACGAGATCAACCAGCATTCACTAGAAAGTCGCGTCGCCTATGATTCATTTAAACATTAATATTTTATGAGAGTGAAATAACCTTGGATGAAACTAGAGATTGGGCAATTAATTAGCTGCAAG
Source organism: Philaethria dido (assembly GCA_033558755.1). NCBI lineage: Eukaryota > Metazoa > Arthropoda > Insecta > Lepidoptera > Nymphalidae > Philaethria > Philaethria dido. The sequence goes on along the minus strand of JAKGSA010000448.1, from coordinate 212,994 downwards.
CAATTATAATGAGCTTTGTTTAAATTTACTTTATAAAACATAAAACGTATATCATGTATGCAAGTGAATGGCGTCTCTCTCTTGACGATTGATTTCTTAAAATTATATATTGGTTTTGTTTTTGTATACGAGTTATGGCCCACAACTTAGTTTGACAAAATTATGGCTCTAAAGTTCATTCTAGGTTTTTAAGGTTTAAGTTACGACGGTATAATGTTAAATCCAGTTTTTTCAAATTTAGTTCAAATAGAAAATCATATTATAGTTGTCACATTCAGTCTGGAATATTCCGTCTTTTAGTACTCTTTGGTACTAAGGTACTTGGTACTAAGACTTTTTACCTTTAACCAAATTTACTTATTATTAAACTAAGCTTTATCTGTTTTTCTATTCAAAGAGTAAGAAAATATTACTAGATAGATAGTAGATACTTATCTTTATATAAATTAGTCTATGTGTTATGTTAGTGTAAAGTATTTAGATCCGTTTAGTAAAATCTACGCGAAAGAGTAAAAATATTCATCCACCTATCTTCACAACTTTCGCATTGAAACATTACTTTAGTGCCTAAATTTTGATTTTAGGTCTATAATATACTTACTTACTTAGCTTCACGCTGTATCCCGCATATAGCAGGGTAGGCAGAGGGACCTAGTGTTAAGGCGCACCGTTTCCCACTTTCCGCCGAATTAAGGTATTGCGTGCTGAGTGGCGGAACTCAACTCAGCGCTTTGCCTTGTTACCAAACCCAGGAAATGAAAAATTCCATTTCCTGTGTGAAGTGGAACTCGAACCCACAGCTTGTCGCGTTTACAGTCGTACGCTTCTGCCTCTGCGTCACGATAAGCGTGTATAATATTTAGTCTATTTTAGGTGACTTTAGGTGATTATAGATTTAATTTATATAATTATGTCATTTTTTATAAATACTTACATAAAGAAACATTAACAGCCCTAAAAAAATATATATATTTTGGAGTCCTTCATGCAATACGCAATCTAATTATGTTTGCTGGAAAAATTGAAGTGAAGTGATCAATTAATTTATTCAAAGGTTTGTAACTTACATTGTTACTTCAAGGTCCATACAAAAACCGTTTTATTTTTGTTTCAATGATGCAAATAAGAAATTATTCAAAGTATTTAATATTCTTGTATTTTTTTAAAAGTATTGATGCCTATATCCCTACTAGGTCTCATTAAGACGATAAATCGAAAGTGGATAAACTTTTCAGGACAGGCATGTTTAAGTATAAGTGTTATCTGTTCTGATTTTAGGTTACTTATGATAATATTTTTTTTGGTTTTTTAACTTCACGCTGTATCCCGCACATAGCAGTGTAGGCAGAGGGAATCAGGGAACCCAGTGTTAAGGCACTCCATTCTCTTTCAACATTTCCGTTCCCCACTTTCCGCCAAATTAAGGCATTGCGTGTTGAGTGTCGGAACTCAACGCCGCGCTTTGCCTTGTTACCAAACCCAGGAAATGAAAATATTAAACTTTTACATTTCCTGGAGTGGGATCGAACCCACAACCTGTCGCGTTTACAGTCGCACGCTTGTGCCTCTGCGCCACGACAGGTGTTTTTTTACTTCAAAGTATTTCATTTAATTTTTTTTATTTTTTTATTTGCTCATTTGTTCACTGTATAAATGAGTCAATCCTTATACCTATTAATATTTTTAAAAAATATATATACAAGTCAACTCATAAACCAATTCTTGTCTGGTTCGGATATATAAATCACAATTTCTTAAAGACAGAGGCCGTTATGGCTCAGTAGGACCTAGTTTAACTGTAAATACTATTGGTTGCGGGTTCGAAACCAGTCGGAGAATGAATATATTAAATTATTTTCATGTTTCCGCACTGGTAAAGCATTGAGTTCCGGGATATCGGAGGAAATGACGAAGTGTCTTGACACTAGGTTCTCTCTTGCTATGCAGTTCTTTTTAAATTTCTCTTTCTTCTTTTTTAAATTTCTTTTCGTTATAAAAATCGTTATTTTAATATCAGTCACAGCTATTACATAAAGTGACACGACCTTGGTGAGGCAATATGGAAGTACATTTAGTTTCGCTCAATTTTTTATTGCCAAATTAGATTTTCTAAACCGTGGTGCACTTGAAACCGTTTCTTTTGTATCAGGAGGATTGTATTATTTAAATAAATTAATTCTTAAACTTTGTTAATTGTTTGGTTAATATTAGGAAAGTCGACGCATTGTTATTAATCCTTAGTTAACTTAGGTTGAAATGTTCATATTTTGAATATAAACATGTAATATTTATATATTCTTACCAGTCGCGAATAACTTGATAAGTTGACTTGCATAAACATTTTCAAATAATAATATATTTTATGGCCTTCATTTATTGAATGAATACTTAAAGACCGGCAATGCACCTGTAGCTTCTTTGTTATCACACGGGGTCGTAAGTTGCGGTTATTACTTCCCATCAGGTGACCCGAGAGCTTGTTTGTTTTGTCCTTCTCATAAAAAAAAATACAAAATAAAAAAATTAAACAAATCAAACATTTTCAAGTAAAATATATTTAAATAAAATAAAAAAAAACATACAAAATTGAAACTTAAAAATGCCTGCTCTGACAATTACCCTTTCTTTTTTTTTATCGTGAGGAAATCCGTTACGGATACCCGCCCGATTGGGGACTCGAATTGATTATGTGGGACTCCGGAACGGCAGTGTCGTCCGTATACCAGCTAAAAACTCACGGTGCTCCTCGTCGCCGCCACTAGCCGAGGCCATGGGAACACTCCAATTTCCATGGACCTCGACGGCGGCAGCCTACAATTATCCTACCTCCTTTATTGGTTCATCATTGATTCTGTATTCATTTCTTTACATATAAAGAGGAGAACGGAAATATGCCACTAATTTCAGTAATATTAAAACAACTTTCAATTCCTTATGTTTATAACAGATAGCAAGAAATTAATTTCTTTACACCGAACGAGATCGTTAGACCGTTTCATTTCACGCATTGCGTATGTTTTATGAATATGAATTTAACATTTTTCTATAATACATTCTTATATGCGTTAGCATATTATATTACTAGAACGTTGGTTTTTTTAATAGTAATATTTTCACTTTCGAATCATGAAGTAAGAGTCATATAGAAGTATAAAGCTAAAGAAGTGTTTCTACAACTCAGTTCAAGAGTTTTCATCATCAACTCCTTAGTCAAAAAGTATTTTATTATTATAAACATTTTTTCGTATTTTCAAATACAACAAATAAAATAAACAAATAAAAGTTTGGTAAGAAGGCAAAGGGCGGCGTTGAGTTCCGCCACTCAGCACACAGTGCCTCAATTCGGCATTGCGTGCTGAGTTTGGCGGAATGACATTGGCGGAAAGTGGGGAACGTGTGTCTTAACACTAGGTTCACGGATTTCCTTTGCCTACCCTGCTATATGTGGGATATAGTGTGAAAGTAAAAAAAATCTAAAACACGCCAATCTGAATATAAACGTTATGGTCCTGTTTTTGAAATCTGTTATAAATACTATTAACTTACAAAGATAATTAAATTTTACACTAAACACAATTTAATAATGTATTCTTTGTCCCTAATAATTAATAATTGCACGAAAAAGTTAAAATTTTACGAATAACTCAAAAACTACTTGTCAGCTTGTTTTTGTTAACTACTTTTCAATGGGTCCATATCAGAAGCACGGACTATCATATAAAAAATAATAATAAAAATTGGTTCACGCATTAAAATTTTTCATAATTTCCTCCTTTTTAGAAAGCATATGCAGTACATATTTTAAAGGGTTCCTAAAAGCTTACACTTTGGACGTTAAGGAGCTTTTCCCCATGCTTGTAAGTTATAAAGAGTTTGAGTTTCATACTAAAATTTTAAACTTTTATTGCAAGTATTTTGTTTTTCATTTCCTATATTATACTAATGTACTATTTTTACAAAATCAATGCGCAATTAAAATAACAATCACCGGGCTGTCTTGTGAGTTTTCTAATGTATGTACATTATTGTGGCTATCAATCTTCAGATGTATATCTCTTCTTGGGCGTACATCCGTTTTAGTTGTAATATGTAAATGATCTAATAACTTTACAGTAAAAGTAAATATCAAGGAGTGTTATTTTCTTTTAGTATATGTTAGTTTTAACAAAAATTTTTTTTAGATACATATATTTTATCGCTGTGTACACTTCCACTAATATATCTAGCTTATAAACATAATATTAAGACTTACTTAACAATAATTCTTTGAATATCCCAATATTTTTTATAATCCGGTCAAGTTAAATATGTCAATTTTAAAATATTTAAAAAAATAAGAAAAAGAAGTAAATATAAATTGTTGCGCGCATTAATTTAGTAAATCTAGAGTATTTTAGATGGCTAGATTATCACGGTCGTTGCGTTACACGCGCGGGGTGTTACTTTCTCTCCCCCCTAACGGTGCGATATTGCAGCGGGGCGGCGCGGCTCCGCAGACGACGAGCGACCGCGACCACCCAACCTCGTCAACAAGCAGCCCGCGCTTCCGTTCGTGCCGCCGGCATTCCCTCACAACGCGCCGGACCGCCTCATCAAACCCTCGGAGTACCTAAAAACCATCACGGCGCCCTGCAAGCGTGACGACGCCGCGGGGGAGGCCCGGCCGCCGCCCCCGCCGCCCGTGCCCGACAACATACCGCCACCCCCGCCGCAACCGCCCCTAGTACACCAACCCTTAGCGGCTATCAGTTCAGCGGAGTTAACCTCCGTGAGACTGAAGACGACGGCCACCAAAACGATGTCGGCCCCACCTCCTGCGAGGTCTGTCAGCCTCCAGTGTCTCCCGAGTGCTGCGGACTTCAGAAGCGCCAAAACAGATTTAATAGAAGAACTTAAACTGTCCAAAGACATAACGGGCATAAAGAAGTTAAAAGTGGAAAGGGCGAGGCGAGAGAGTTTGCAAGACAAGGAGACCTTCACGGAGTTCACGAAACGATTCACCGCCGAGAACTTTGTCGATCAGGTAAGTGGTTGTCATTTATGCACAATTAGAAGTGGCATTGTTTTGTAAGTCTATTTACATAATTTCTTTTACATTCTCCAGTGCAGTTGCATCCGCGCATTTAGCCTACTGAGCCACTTAACGTTCCCTACTGTTCGTTTAATGACCGTGAAATAAACTGACTGGCGTTTTATACTAAATTGCGATTTTTCCGCTTGGGTAAAGTTTTTTAGCGCTGAAATATTATGGCCGTGTATCAAAGATGTATTGCGGAAATGTTCTACTTACGTCGACTTTGAAATAGAAATTAAAACTCATTAGATGATTTTATATTTGCCTAGTCGTTTTATACCATTTTCTTACCTACCTAACTTCACGCTTTATTCCTATCGGGATAGTCATTTTCTTATTTATTTTTATTTATATTCAGTAAGAATATATTAAAAATAGTTTTATATGTATTTCAAATATTTTTCAAAAATTTGAAATAAATTAGCTCATGCTGTTTATTGTTATATTCTTTATTCATTGCGTTCATAATAACTAGTTTAGAACTGAATTTCTCATAAAAATATGCGCAAAGTACTGTTTCGTCATTTGAATATTATGTAAGGCATAGAATCTTCATTCTTGTGGAAACCACAATAGAAAAAATGTGTAATACTTTTTTAATTACACGTTCTGTTATAAGACAAGGCCATCATGCCGTAATGGGACATTGTTTGACGGTAAATGCGATGGTTATGGGTTCGATTCCTATTTAGGGGATTAATTTATGTTTAATGTCTTGAAATTAGGTTATAGTGGAAAAGTGGAAAACAGAGTGTCTTAAATAAAGGTTCTCTCAGTATATGCCGTAAGTGAAGGTAAAAAAAGATTGATTGATTGATGTTATTTTAGCAATCAGTTACTTTACTTTACTCTACTTCCTATAATATAATGGATGGATAGATATTCGTCCTTTTTTTATAATAGTCTTTAAATGAAACTTTACAGTAAACTATATTAGTTAATATATCAGAATAACACATAGAAAATTTTCAAAAGATTTTGTATCTTTGGGCCATAATATAAAAATCAGATGTCAGATATAAAAAAATATTGTGCGACGTTATTAAAATGAATTTACTCGTATACGACATGAGTCTGCAATTAACCTACAAAATGGATTATTCAATACGTACTAATCAATATACTTAGAGACATAATATACTATTACATAAATATGTGGAACATTTTGAAAATATTTATGTAATAAATAGCTTGCGTTACTGAGCAAATGACAGCAACGCTCAGCCAAAACTACTGTGCGTAAAAAACTGATATTTAGTAGGTGATATTTAGTTGGCGAGTGAGAGGAGTACCAAGAGGTATTTCCCGAAATTCAAACAAAACAGGAAAAACGATATCTTACGTTTTTTAGGCTTTTCTTCTAGGCTTTTAGTAGCTTCTAGTATTATGTTATTACGATAAGGGTGGAATCTATAGCTAATTGGAACAGGAAAATGAAAAATATATAAAAATGATTTTACGCTTGTGCTCGCATAGCAGAGTAGGCAGGGGAGACTAGTCTTAAGGCACTGATTTACGTTCTGCCGGAAGCCCGTCTTTACGCCGTGATTTTAGAGGAAATGAAAAATAATATTTTTTTATTTATTTTTAAATATAATCATTTATTCACGCCTGTCGTGGCGTATAGGTACAAGCGTGCGACTGTAAATGCGACAGGTTGTGGGTTGGATTCCCACTCTAGGAAATGTAAAATTTAGTATTTTCATTTCTTGGGTTTGGTAACAAGGCAAAGCGCGGCGTTGAGTTCCGCCACTCAACACGCAATGCCTTAATTTGGCGGAAAGTGGGGAACGGAAATGTTGAAAGAGAATGGAGTGTCTTAACACTAGATTCTCTGGTAGGCTCCCCCGCTATATGCGGGATACAGCGTGAAGTTAAAACAAAAAATCATTTATTAAATATAGGAATCGAACCCACAACCATCGTGAGTGCAAACAGATTGCAACACACCACTATAGTATATATTAAATATTAATATTAATATACATATATTCTAAATTACTTTAGTTGTTCCGATAGTATCGATCGAAAGACGACAAACGACTTCCTTAGTAATAATAACTTCCTTTTATTATAAATTTTCTATCGTTAATAAATAATTATAGTGTTATGAAATATAATTAATATTAATAATCTATAGGATGCTTGTTTTATATTATTAGTTTTTACACCATTGTATATTCATAGTATGTGCATATAAATTTTAAAAAAAAGTTTTTTTCATGCGTTTCCGTTTCCTTAGGCAGGGAGGTACTATTTAGCACATCCCGTTTATTTTTTTCAATTTTTAAGATGAATGTTAACTGGCGGAACCTAACGCCGCGTTTTATTTCAGTAGACAGAAAAACTAAAAATAAATTTGTAATTCAGGACATTGTGGCGCAGTGGAACAGCGATTGATTGTAAATATGACTACCTAAGACTTCGATTCCCGCTAGGGACAATAATTATTTACAAATTATTTTCATTTCTCTTCTCTTTAAGACAAAGTGTGTCGTTAAGTTTCGCCACTCAACATGCAATGATTTGGGTCGAAGAGAGAAAAATCGTCTGTCTTAACACTAGGTTCTCTTTATTTGCCCTGCTAGGCTGGTTTAAGCGTGAATGTAACTAAAAAAAAATAAAAAATACAAGATTTTTTTTTATCTTCACGCTGTATCCCGCATATAGCGGGGTAGGCAGAGGGAATCTGAGAACCTAGTGTTAAGACACTCCGTACTCTTACAAAAATTCCGTTCCCCACTTTCCGTCGAATGGAGGCATTGCGTGCTGAGTGGCGGATCTCAACGCCGCGCTTTGCCTTGTTACCAAACCCAGGAAATGAAAATACTAACATTTCCTGAAGTGAGAATCGAACCCACAACCTATCGCGTTTATAGTCATACGACAGGCGTTTTTTTTATGCCGTATAAAATCTGGAACATAAATATCAAATAATATTGTACATAAATAATATTAAGCTGTTACGAAATGAAAACGTTTCATGATTGCAATCATTGCCGCGCGGCGCCGGTGCTCAAAAGAAAGTTCGTTTTAACTTAAAATACAGCTCTCTCATACTTAACTACTGGCAGTTTCTAAATGTAACATACGTCTAAGTGCGTTTATTGAATGCGATCTGTTCGTCTCCGATCATTGCTTTGTCATGGTAAAATATAATTTAACTATATGTAGACCTGTCGTGGCGCAGACTGCAACTGTAAACTCGACAGGTTGTGAGTTCGATTCCCACTCCAGAAAATGAAAATTTTAAATAATATTTAGTATTTTCATTTGGGTTTGGTCACAAGGCAAAGCGCGGCGTTGAGTTCCACCACTCAGCACGCAATGCCTTAACTGGAGAAAAGTGAGAATGGTTGAAAGAGAACGGAGTGTCTTAACACTAGGTTCTCAGGTTCCCTCTACTTACCCTGATTAAGGATACAGCGTATATGCGTGAAGCTATATGTAGGCCATCATAGTCCACAGCCGTTGACTAAAAGCGTGAGTGGCAGGCTTCGATTACCACTCGGCGAAATTATATATTTACTTAAATTATTTTCATTCCTCCGCTATAATTAAAGAGTACAGTAACGAATTGTTTCTCTGTGGCTATCCGACAAAAATGCGGGAAGGAAGAGCCATTGATGTTGATCATTTTTATAGGCTCATATTTCGTTAAGAAATTGTTTTTAATTATTGTTTTTCAATTTTCTACACGCAATGCCTCAATTTGGCGGAAAGTGGGGAACGGAATTGTTGAAAGAGAATGGAGTGTCTTAACACTAGGTTCTCTGGTTCCCTCTGCCTACCCTACTATATGCGGGTTACAGCGTGAAGTTAGTTTTTCAATTTGGCCTGGTTGAACAAAGCGTGAGATAGAGTTTAGCCACAAATTGAACTAAAAGTGTATACCTAATCTATAAAACTCTAATTAATATGACGGAAACAATTATTTCCTGAGAATTTCTTCAACTGTCACTAAAGATACAGACTATATATAAATAGAGACTAATTATGTTTATCTATAACTGTATTTAAATAGTTTCTCATTGTATTTATAAGTATGAAGTTACGAAACCAAGAAGTTTAATAAATAATGACTTTTAATTTCAACTTTTGAAAGATAAACAAAATTCGTGATTTTAAGACGTGATTCAGTTCGAACCAGTGAAAGCGTGAAAATGTATACGCGAGTATAGTTCGCAGAAAAAAAGAAAAAAATACTCATATAAATCATAACGTAATTAATTTAACATGTAGGTAAAAGCTTTCGCTAAAAATATTGAAAGAGTAAAGGCCACTTAGTGTTGTAATGAGATGTTAACTTTGCATTTGTATGTTGTTTTCTTATGTAAAGCATATGCATAATGAAATATAAGATTTGAATTATTATGTGATTTCTTTTTTTATTAATAATTTCAAATGTCAAAATATACATAGAAAATTTTCATTATAAATAGTACATTATAATGAAAATTTTCAAAATATTCTAATTATTAGTCAAATTTTTAGAGAATAAAGTCTTAATCAAAATTTTCTTCATTGAAATAGTCAAGTCAATCACTTTCCTACTAGAAACTACCATATGGTAACACTACGGTATCTACATATGTAGGTTTTTTTGTAATTCTTTTTTTTTTTAACGTCACGCTGTATCCCGCATATAGCAGGGTAGGCAGACGGAACCAGAGAACCTAGTGTTAAGACATTACATTCTCTTTCAACAATTCCGTTCCCCACTTTCCGCCGAATTGAGGCATTGTGTGTTGAGCGGCGGAACTCAACGCCGCGCTTTGCCTTGTTACCAAACCCAAGCAATGAAAATACTAAATTTTACATTTCCTGGAGTGGGGATCGAACCCACAACCTTTCGCATTTACAGTCGCACGCTTGTGCCTCTGCGCCACGACAGGTGACAGATATAACAAGGAAAGAAAATCAGTAATGTGAAAATAATACATTATACATGGAAAGAAAAAGCTTATGTATAAATAACGTAGTAACGTCAGAACTCCTATTTACTTAATATTTTTTTCTAATCTACCTAATGTAACTTATTCGCTTTCCATACTTTACGAAATAAAGAAAAGCTAAAAGGTAACTATCCTATCCCTTACTTTTAACTCATTTTGGAGCATTTTCTTGAAATTACCAAACCAACGTCACACACTTAGTCATGCCAAAATAGGGAAATGATTATCAATATGATAGTATATATAGGATGTCCCAAAATTAACGCAAGATTTGAATTAAATAGAAAATGCCATTTTAGTCTTTTAATAGCGAATGAATAATGAATATAATAGCAAATGGCGGCAAAGTCAAATCTTGCGTTAATTTTGGGACACTATTTATGCACATGCAAAACGCTTCGTCAATATGATTGTACCATCTATATATAAATACGTGAAGCAAAAACTTTGCATCACTTTTTACGAAAAATACGCGGAGGAGCATGACACTTGGCACTCTTATAGTTTATATATCGAAGGAGTGCAGAATGTTTTTTTTAAATTATTATATTATAAAAAGTACATTAAATTAATAAAATAAATGTTTGACATCCATGTTTGTATAAAATGACATATACATTGATAAAGACAACGCGTTGATAACGCGTCAACGGGGATACTATTATACGAGTATATTATACGGTCAAACATGTGTATGCTGTATAAATTATGTAGTAAGATTATTTAAAATTATCATATATGGGATACAGCCATACAAAAGTAAGTAATCGGTCACTACAGTCTTTAGTTTATAAAATAGTTTTTGTTTAGGTATTTGAGTCACTACGGACATTATATAATTATTATCATTACTATTAATTAATTATTAATTATTATCATTACTACACGTTTTCATACTGTACATTATAGGTTGTGGGTTCAATTCCTACTCGGAAGAATAATTACATTTAAGTTATTCTCTGGTCTGGTAAGACAAAACGCGGCGTTGAGTTCCGCCATTCAATACGCAATATCTCGAATACGGACAGTGGCGAACGGAGTGTCTTGATGCTAGGTTCTCTATGACTATCCTGCTATAAGGGATAAGACGTGATATTTTTTGTACTTACATTATATATAAGTATTTATTTCCGATATCACTTCAGGAAATAGAATTTTTCATTTCCTGGGTTTGGTAACAAGGCAAAGCGCGGCGTTGAGTTCCGTCACTCAACACGCAATGCCTCAATTCAGCAGAAAGTGAGTAACAAGACACTCCGTCTTAACACTATGTCACTCTGCCTACCCTGTTATATGCGGAATACAGCGTAAAGCTATATATGTTAAAGTATAAATTTAGCAGTTAAAATATAAATAGAATAGCTCCGCTCATTATTTGCGAACTTTTTATCGCAGTTTTCTGTATTATAATTATAATTTGTTTATTTATTACATTTATATTACTCGAATGGCGAGAAAGGCGAAACTAGGCACGTATGTTATTTATACGAGTTTGTTTGTGCAAGACTTTCGACTGTAAGGATAGTATTTGTTTGCGTAATTTCCAAGAAATTGATTAAAGAGCAAATATTGAGAGAAACCTCTTTAGAATTACCAACAAATTTATGATCTGTTAAGAATTTTATGTGTGTATAAATTAAATTGACGGCAAAACGGTTTTAAGTATTGTTGAAACGGGTTTGATTGTGTGCGATGAATGTAGGTTCAATTTTCTTTCATGGGATTGTTGTTTTGATTTTAGTTTTATGCTTTTTTCCACATAATGTGGTAGTTAGAAAGAATCTAGTGTTAAGACACTCTATTCTCCGCCCGAATTTAACGCCGCGCTTTGCACTTTTTTTTCTTACCTGAGCGACGAAATAAAATTAATTTGGTCATGGCGAACGCGATAAAATTGGTATAAAGTAGTCAGTAACTCATTACAACGATACATTTGTCATTACTTACTTAACTTCATGCTTTATCCCTAGTGGGGTAATCAGAGAGAACGGAGCGCCAAATAATACAGTCCCTGCATACCTCTTTCACCTCGTACAGTCCGGGGGTCTTCAATCCTCAGTTTTGTATAAATTTGTATAATAAATTATTTTAATCAATTATTTTTCTTACATAATAAAAATATATCTGTAACGAAGTGACTCGGCTTAAACTTTATACGTAAACTTCCTACAGTATCAACCCAGTTTCTTCAAATATACTTGTATATCATTCAATCCCAAGCATTCTTACTATCCATCCTAGCTTTTCGTTGCAAAGCATCGCGTGTGATAAGTAATAAGCGTACTTCAAACTAACGGTCTGTTAACTTCTTCGTTAATTTTATTGAGGCGAAAAATTCTAGTTGAGTAATTATGCTATTTAAACTTGCTTTTAATCTAGATTTAAACAGTTTAAGCGTTTTGGTATAATATATTTGAATTACAATTATTTTTTAAGTTCACTAAACTTAGATATATATAGATAATTATCAATACACGCCTTTCGTGGCGCAGAGGCACAAGTGTGCGACTGTAAACGCGACAGGTTTTGGGTTCAATTCCCACTTCATCAAACCCAGGAAGGGTATGGTAACAAGGCAAAGCGTGGCGTTGAGTTCCGCCACTCAGCACGCAATGCCTCAATTCGGCGTTCCCCACTTTTCGCCGAAATTGCGTGCTGCAGTAAATTACCATTTCCTGGAGTGGGAATCGAACCCACAACAACGTTTAAAGTCGCACGCTTTTGCCTCTGCGCCGCGACAGGCGACAAAATAACTTTTGTAAACAAAATGTAATAAGAAATGGAACTTTGCGCCTTTTCTCACTTAGCAGGTTACTTAGAGAGACCCTAGTGTCGAGACACTCCGCAAAACATACCATCTTGGTCTAATATGTGGACTATTATATGCTTTAGCATACAAAGCTCTAGAATCGATCATACTCGTACATGACTAGCTCCAAGCGTTGTCAATTGTATAATGTTTTTCAGCGAACATTCTTCTCCATCATTAATCTCTTTCGTTCATAGTTACGCATGTAATAATAGGTATTGGAATACCTTATTATAACTGTATTTGGTTCTTCAATTGACAATTTATATAAGTAATGATGATTTAGCTATTTTAGGGGTCTCGGTGTTTTAGGCTTTTTACATTTAGTTGCGCCTATTGTGTTAATGTGAAATCGTGTTAACGCCTGTCGTGGCGCAGCGGCACAAGCGTGCGTAAACACGACAGGTTGTGGGTTCGATTCCCACTCCAAGAAATGTTAGTATTTTCATTTCCTGGGTTTGGTAACAAGGCAAAACGCGGCGTTGAGTTCCGCCACTAAACACGCCATGCCTCAATTTGGCGGAAAGTGGGGAACGGAATTGTTGTAAGAGAACGGAGTGTCTTAACCCTAGGTTAGGTTCTCAGATTCCCTCTGCCTACCCTGCTATATGCGGGATACAGCGTGAAGTTTTAAGAATTTAGTTGCGCAATATATGTCTGGTATTTTCAGCATTATGTATCTAGTTTACTCTGGAGCTAAAATAGTGTAGGAATTCCTGTTGACTTTCTATTCTCTGAAGGATTTTTTTTATGCTTTACTTACTTTACTGATTTAAATTTAATTAAAATCTAACTAGTAGCTAGCTTTTGAGTTATTCGTATTATGTATTTGAAGTCGATTTTCCTTAATTATACCGTTTTTGGTATCACATCATTTTTACTTAAAGTGATCAGTCCTACATACATTCAAAACTTTCTAGGTGACTGTTTATATTTGAAGCTTAGATGCTTAAATAATAACTAAAAAGGCAATATGTAAAAAATATTCAATAATAAAAAAAATACTTGAATAGCATTCATAAGGCCATCGTGGTGTAGTCATTACAAATATTTAAATATATTATTTTCGATATCTAATACCGAGTGCCGGATTCCAAACTCGTTTAAACGATATACATTAAGAAGCGCGGCGTTTAGTTCCGCCACTGAATATCCAATGTGCCGAAAGTAGAAAAATACAGAACGGACAGTTAACGAGGTTCTCTCAGATTACATCTTCGATTTATTATATATTACAAATATTTATTTATACATTTAAATATATAAAGCGTTAATTTTATTTTTTATCGCATAGCACGGTAGTCAAAGAGAACCAAGTGTAAAAACACTCCTTTCTACGCTTTCCACCCGAATTTACATATTAATTGGCGGAATTCAACACCGCACTTGGTATGACCAGAACGGAGAAATAAAAATAATTTAAATATAATGCGATCTTTGATTTTCGCGATTTTTAGACTGACAGATAGTCCACCTATGACCACGGACTACTGTCAAGTGTTCCACACTAAGTCATTGCGTGCTGAATGGCGAAACTCAACGCCGATCTTTGCCTGTTAACCAACCCAGGAAATAAAAATAATAAACTTTTACACTTCCTGGAATGGGAATCGAACCCACAACCTGTCGCGTTTACAATCGCACACATTTGTCTCTGTGCTATAATAAAAATAATTTAAATATAATCATTTCCTCAACTTATATCGAGCCTACAACCAAGCGCGCTTATAGTTGGCTGCTCCACTGCACCTCTAAGGTCTAATCAAAATCATTTTTGCTTAAAAATAGCTAAATATACTTAATTTCTTCTGCAAATCCATCATCCGCGTACAGTATTCGTTTCGGTCAGAGAGCATCGCGTGTGATGTAAGCAAGCAGCTAACGGTACACAGTGCTATAAATATATCAACTTATTACTCGGATCTGTATTTAATTACGATTTTTTATCGATATTCACAAAAAATATACGAATTACGATACCTACTTATATCACATAATCATTCGATTTATGTGAAATTAGGTAATCGATACTGCTATAGTGTAGTAATGTGAAAGTATTTAATGCATTTATTAATATAATTATTGGATGGTAATAAATAATGATAAATATGATTTTATAATATATAGATACAAGAATATCAAGTTTGAAAGTAAGAAAAAGTTGTAAATAAGGAAAAACGACTTCAAATAAAATGCAACAAAATAATAAATTAGTATGAGTTTAAAAAAAGTACTAGTCAAGTCTTAGCGAAATTTAAATAAGACCACACTAGAAGCACTAGCATTGTCAAATATAAAGGAATCGTCAAATACCTATTTTCACCCAAAGAAACTTATGCGGTAACACACATAAAAAAGTACAATCGAAATGAGAACCTTCTCCTTTTTTAAAGTCGGTTAAAACGAGTATGTGCTAATTGAATAATAATAAAAAAATCAATAATACATACATAGCTTCACGCTGTATCCCGCATATAGCAGGGTAGGCAGAGGAACTAGGTTCCCAGGTGACATCCAGGAAATGAAAAATTCTATTTCCTGGAGTGGGAATCGAACCCACAACCTGTTGCGTTTACATTTACACGCTTGTCTCTGCGCCATGACAGGCGTTAAAATCAATAATAAAAAATGGAAAATTGTTTTTTTTTTTTTAATTTATCTCTTTTTTCCTATCTGGGTCATTCAGTTTCACAAACTAACTAAACACTGTAATATCATCTCAAAGAGAGATATTTAATTACATAGACTTTACTACAAAGTTAAACGATTATAAGCATAGGTTATTATTTTATATAATAATATGGTACATGAATATATTAGAGATAAGAACTGCAGTAGAAGTAATGGGTTGAAAATTTATTTGAAAAAATGAAAGAAACTCCCCAGGAATTTAATATAATAAACTTAAAAATTAAATTATTGAGTGGTTTGGTCTGAACATTAGGTTATCAGGTTCCCTCTGCTTACCCTGCTATGTGCAGGATACAGTGTGAAGCTAAAAAAATATATTGAGACTGCCCAAGTTGGTTCTTCTATATTTAATATATAACTAAAATATAATTTTAAAAAAAACAATGCCACTTCAAAATTAACAATATAATTTCAAAATAAATTCAAATAACATTGAAAATATATTAGTTAATAATGCACTAGCAACTATTGTCCTGATTCGGACAAGAATCCCTCAAAATCGGGCGGTTGGTCGACTGCAGGGTTTTTCGCAGATACCAGAGCGAGATACAGCGGGTAACATAATACCGGCTTGGAAGAGGCAAATGCTGGCGAGGAGAGCGGCGGAGAAAGCGAGGAAGGATCTGGAGAGAGAACTGGCTGGTGAAGCAGAGAGAAGAAGAGCTGCTGCCGTTCCAGCCTGGAAAAGGCAGCTCTTGGCTAGACGAGAGGAAGCTGAGAATCGTTTAAGGTTTGTGTGAAATATGAATTTATTAAGAGTTGTAATATTAACGTATTTCTTATGTGCCATTATTAATCTATATATTAATACGTGAAGCAAAAACTTTATACCCCTTTTTATGAAAATTACGCGGATAGAGCATGAAACATGGCACACTTTTAGTTTATATAGCGAAGGAGTGCAGAATTCGTCATTGTTTAAAAAATATAATTTTTTTTTTTAAATAATGCACAAAAATATATTAAATTAATAAAATAAATGTTACACACACTATCATAGTTTGAGATCCATGTTGATATAAAGTGACATATACTTTGCTAGGCAACACGTTGTTAACGCGTCAAAGATGACACTAGTTAAAATAAATAACTGTTAAAAGCACGAAATATATATAAACGTATATATTTATGTAATTTTTAACTTATTATTTTAATCGTGTTGAGTCAATTTGGCGGGAAGCGGGGAACGGAAATGTTGAAAGAGAATGGAGTGGCTTAACACTAGATTCTCTGGTTCCCTCTGCCTACCCCGCTATATGCGGGATACAGCGTGAAGTTAAAAAAAATATATCGTAAACACAGGGTGTGTAAAAACGTAATCATATTTGATGTAACAATATACAAATACTCTGTCAAGAGTTCATACTGAATAAAAGATTATTACTTTTATAAAATTTTACAATATTTTAATGTTATTTTCAGACAATCCCTGTACACACCTAAAGTGGAGGAACCAAGTGACATAATGAAACAGAACGGCGAGTGGCGCGCGTACCCGAGCGGCACGCAGCGCGCCGTCTCCATAGACAATATCACATTATGCTACGACGCGCCCGCGCAGCCCACGCGCGCACCCTCTGAAGTTAAATTATCTACTGAACATTGCAATGGTATGTATAAGTACTAACATGCTTTGAAAAAATTGAATTTTTTATGGTTTTTATGGTGCGACTGTAAACGCGACAGGTTGTGGGTTCGATCCCCACTCCAGGAAATGTAATTTTTCATTTCCTGGGTTTGGTAACAAGGCAAAGCGCGGCGCTAGTTCTATCACTCAGCACGCAAATACCTTAATTCGACGGAAAGTGGGGAACGGAGTGTCTTAACACTAGGTTCCCTCTGCCTACCCTACTATATGCGGGATACAGCGAGAAGCTATGTATATATGTATGTGTATTTTTTATGTGTATCGCATGATATACAAAAAAATAGGTTAAGCAGAGATAACTTAATCTGCTTAACACTCTCTGTCGTATTTTATGACATTGTTTTTTTAATAACGGAACTCAACGCCTTTGTTTGTCTTACTCTAGTAAGTCAGCGGCGTCGTGAAAATAATTTAATTGACCCGTGGAGCTATCTGATTTCAAACTAGAAAACTGATGATCAAGTAGTAAAAATGTAATATTTAAGTATAAAAACATAAATTTATACTTACATATTACATTTTTACTGGCCGGATATCTTAGGTACGGATTGGTAAACGTACATAAGATATCCGGTATACGATAGTATGCTTGTCATTTATAATTAATAAATCACGCAATACTTATTTAATTTCAATTGCATATTTTAAAAAAAACTTTTTATAATAATTTACATACATACATTCATAGCTTTACGCTGTATCCCGCATATAGCAGAGTAGGCAGGGGTAACCTTGTGTTAAAACACTCTGTTTCCCACTTTCCGCCCAATTGACGCATTGGGTGCTGAGTGGCGGAACTCAACTCCCGTGCATGCAAGCGCACGCTTGTGCCTCAGCGCCACGACTTGGTTACTTGAATAAACTAATTTTTAAATGTTTTATTTATTTCTAGGTCACATGACATCAAATGGTCATCACGAAGAAGAAGAAGAAAGCGCTAAAATAATCCCCTGGCGAGCTCAATTACGTAAAACCAATAGCAAGCTTAATTTACTTGAATAGTATAGTTAGGATAGGACACGTAGCTTGGTAACGAGTGTAGTTCTTCCAACGACGTTATAAAATATATACAGTATATTTTAAATTGAAATATATAGGTTATATTTTATGCGTTGGTTTAATTCTAATATTTAATTAACGATTTATTTACTTAACGAGGGCTTGAGAATTGCTGCCTTACTAATTTTGTTACAAAAGCTAAAATAGATACATTCTCTATATTTTTTATAATAATAATTAGCGAAATATTTATTTTCATAATTGTTTTCTTTTTAATTGTCATTTGTATTTAAACAATATTTTATCTGTAGTCACTCTATAATCTGTCATTTTAATTATCTGTGTACAATTTACGCGGCAATTTCCAAGCCTTTATTATTTCGATTCGATACTCTCGATTTAACAAATTAGCTGTCGATGATAATTTTTATGCTTTATTTCGAACTAAAGTGTCAAAATTACTAAACTTTTATACAACTAGTGTTTATTGAACAAAGATTCCGATATTTTCTACCTTTATATTTACTGTAACATATTATTTAATATGTAAAAATGTAAATCTTTTTTCATAATCGTGAAAATTTAATTCGTGTAGTCGTAATTTTTTCTATTTTTTTAAAATATTTAATAAATAGTACTAATATGCAAGTGATATATAGTTGCAATATTCGTTTTAAGCATAACAGCTTCGCTACGATCGTAAGTGTCTATCTTTGGGTAAGTTGTATTGTTAATAAAAACTGTTGCTTAATATGTGTTTTATTAAATCCATTGTCAAATTTTTTTTCTGTGTTACTCAAATACATAAGAGAGATACTTGAGATGCCATCGTGGCGCAGTGAGAGTCCGCCTGTTAACGCGATTGGATTGTGGAGTCATTCGGGAATTATATCAATAATCTATAAAGGGCTTGACACTTTGGCCTAGCGTAGAGACGTTTCCTCGTTATGCGTTCTCTGTCGCAAATATCACGGGAACTGTTTGACCTGATTCTTGCCGCAGAATTTTCAAACTGCACAGAACGCACAAATTTAAATACCATCCATACCACCTAGGTACGCGGCACTCCAGTACTGTGCGGAATTTCCTTCCACGTGCCACTGATCTATGGAATGGCCTACCTGCGACAGTGTTTCCACGTCGATACGACAGTAGGCTTTTTGAAGGTTGAGTACCTTCAAAAAGCCTACGCCTACTCCCACCTCAAAGGCCGGCAACGCACCTGTAGCTCCTCTGGTGTTACACGGGGCTGTGGTTGGCGGGGATACCAACAGGTGACCCGAACGCTCGTTTGCCTTGTTCTTGCCATTAAAAAAAATATATAGAAATTATTTTCATTTTCCAGCTCTAGAAGAGCTTCTCAAGACAAAGCGCGAAAGCAGCTGGAAAGCGGGAATCAGTCTAACTACTCTGAGCTGAACAAAAATGAAGTGAATATTTTCTGCTTAAAACCAAATACTAAATTAAGTAAATGATTTTTCAAAATAACTATGAAAAACCTTTTTAAAATAGTTATTCTTGAATAACGGCGAAATAAAATAACGCATGTTAGTAGTAACAGTTCAAACCAATTTCTTATAAGATCGTAAAACTACAAACATATAAACTCAGCATGTTTTAAACAAATAGTAGAAATTGAATTTAGTTTATTGATCTCGTTAACTCTAGAACAATATTTAGTTTAAATGTAAGAAAAACTCAAAAATATGTGTTATTTTTACATTTTCCTTACTTTTAATATATTATCGCATAATATTGTCATAACAACAGTAATCAAGGGTCACTTGCCAGAACCAATGATGTTATCTAAAGTATTCAAAGAGTTTCTATATCCAGTGGTTAGTTCTATGGCCATCGAAAATCCTAGCTTTCGTACAAAAAACGTAACAGAAGTTGATAAGGTTATAGAAGCCAAAATAGATGAATTAAAGAACTTTTTGCATGACAATGAAGTATTCGATGAAGCCAAGTTAATGTTAGAAGATCCAGATGACACAACAATTATTGAATTTCTGCCTAAAACAGAACCAGAACGAAATAAAAGCATAAATGATGATCATTTAAAAAATAATCTTAAAAAATATAAGAAATTGCGAGAAAAAATCAATAAAGCCCTAATAAAAGAATCAGTATCGGATAAAACTAAGCATCTAATATCTAAATCGTTTGATGGTTTAATAAAAACAATGCTAGGAAATCAGTGTAAATGGAAAAGGAATTTACGAGCTGAACACATCGGTGAACCATATGCAATAGCGAAAAGGTGGAATGAAGGTCTTCAACACATAAAAGCTGTGTTATTCGATTTACTTTCTAACAAAAATATGAGACGAACTGACATTTCGAAGGTTTTAGATAATATTCAGATATTATTTAACACTGTCGCTTTAGATATTGAAACTATTTCAAAGAAATATAAAATACAATGTGAATTTATACCCAAAAAACATAGCAATGCTTTGAGGAACGCGGATCAAACTGATCTAGAGGATGATAAATGCGCGAATTTGGTTATCTGTTCGAATGAATTAAGGCAGTTCTTATATAGTTATTATACAGCGCTTAACGACACAGCAATCACTGTGATAGGTAACTACATAGAAATGTACATACGAGACGTCATTATCGACGGTCGTAACGAAACTTACCTCGTTCAAATTATAAGAAAAATCATTCAAAAATTAGAAATTAATATTCAGGAGATATTCGTTAAAGAAACGCAAAAATTGAAGCTAGATAATGACAAAGTTGATAATCAAAATGTCAAATACTTGTCACGTTATGTCAAACGTGCTGTCAAAAATGTCAAAAATATAGCCGATAGTGTGTTATCGGCTGAATTAGGGTATACAGATAAAATAAACAAAATAATCAAAGATGATATTAATGTCAATATGGAGATAGAACTAGGAAACTTGGAAAGAGAATTTATTACGAAAATTTGTACTTTATTTCATATTTGTAACGGTGAATATAATGGAAGGCGACGGGTTTCTGGTAATAGTAATAAAAATAATTTATTTGTAGAAGTACAGTTAACTCTAGAAGATGTAGATTCAGAAGGTATTCAAAATGGTCGAAAAAATGTTCCCACTTCAACATATTTTAATGTTACTAGAACTACATATATATGAAGTTATTTTGAAGTAATAAGTATATTTATAATACATATTTAGAATGTTGTTTAAATTATATTAGTTAATAAATTATATTAAGTTATAAATTAGTATAGATTTCATATTTTTTTTAGTTTATTTATACATACATACATAGCTTCACGCTGTATCCCACATATAGCAGGGTAGGCACAAGGAACCTAGTGTTAAGACACTCCGTTCCCCGCCTTCCGCTGAATTGAGGCAGTGCGTGCTGAGTGGCGAAACGCCGCGCTTTGCCTTGTTACCAAACCCAGGAAAATGAAAATACTAAACTTTACATTTCCTGGAGTGGGAATCGAACCCACAACATGTCGCGTTTACATTGGTACGATTGTGCCTCTGCGCCACGACAGCCGTTAGTTTATTTATTTATTGCACACAATTAAAATAAAAATGTACAAAAGGCGGGCTTAACGCTAACTAGCATTCTCTAACAACCAACCTTCTTTATATATAGGAATTAAATACATAGGTGCGTAAAAGCAAATCTAAAATGACATATATGTATATGTAATATAAATATAACATAAATAAATAATCATATACGAGTATATAAAAAAAATTGTTCAGTAACATATTAACAGTAAAATTAAGGTTTCAACAATAATAACTATGAGTTGTCCAAAAATATTTATTATTTATATTTACTAAATACATCGTTTACATATTTGGAATCAGTAAAAAACTAATATCTATTATATACAATAATTAGGTAATTAAAAACTAAAATGATACTTACAGCCACACTCAGAAAATTTAATTTGTGTTTAACTGACATTAATGTCGAAGCGCTCATATAACACGATTCCCATCGGCTAACCTTTTGTAAATGATAATAAATATGCGGATTTACTTGAAATTTCGATGTTAAAAAAAAGTCGCCAGAAAAAAATTGGGAGACAGTTTGCAAAAAAAACACGTATAACAAAATCTTAATGACATATCCAAGTCGGAACTATATATTTTTTTATTGGCAAAGGATGGCAAACGAAGGACCATCTGATGGTAAGTTGTCCTTCGCCCATGGACATTTACAACATCAAAGGAGTTGTAAATGCGTTGCGACCTAGTGTTCAGATGATTTACAATAGGATCCCAGAAACCGTCCGAGAACTTTCCATTTTACAATTTAAAAAAATTGTGAAAAGACGTTTGTGTGTTAAAGGTTATTCTAATTAGTGATTTTATAAATGATAACACACCTTAGGAATGAAATGCTCGCTCCAGTCTGTTTCAAAGGTATCATTGCCACTAATAAAGAATTGTAAACCATTGACGAATAATAATAAAAAAAAAAGTCCCGCTGAGTTTCTTGCGCCGGTTCTTCTCAGGTCTGAGGTATTAAATTTAGTGAACCGGTGGTAAATTATTTGACGTTCAAAAAATGAAGCATGAAACTTCTTATTTTGAATAAAATTATTTGACCTTGACTTTGATGGGAGGGGGAGGAAACAATGTAGTGGCCTCGGCAGTTCGCCATCGATACCACCACATTTTGGGGAAAGGGTGGGTGGTAATAGGGAAAACCTGGCTTACATGCCATCGAACCGGAACACATCCTTAGATATTTGGTGGATCGTCTTTGAAATGATAGTGGTCGCGAACCAGACGGAGGACGAACCTCCTACCTCCTAACCACTGGGATACTCGCCTCTTACGGAGGCTACCCAGGGGCGAAGTGAAATTGTATTCTGACCTCGTTACCCTCACAGGGGAAGCCTATATATACCAGCTTACTTCTAAATACCGGTTTCTCTAAATATACCTTATTACTGATACCCTTATTTAATTAATGTCACTTATACCTTAATAGACATCTCTGAGTGTGGCTATCATTTATTTAATATGCGTCAGTATAAATAACAGGAAAATGTTGTATTCTTCCGCTCGACCAAGCGATAGTTAGACAAGCGCCGTCTGCGAAGTTTTGTTGGAACGCCATTGTTGATGGCACTTCATTTTCTATACCACTGATGAGACAACTGAAAAAAAATCAAATAATATTAACTCAATTCGGCGGAAAGTAGGGAACGGAATTGTTGAAAGAGAACGGAGTGTCTTAACACTAGGTTCTCTGGTTCCCTCTGCCTACCCTGCTATATGCGGGATACAGCGTAAAGTTGAAAAAAATATATATATTAAATAAATTTTAAGTGATTTAATATAGCAGTTTTTACGGTTTCCGCATGATTTTGTGTTGAGAGAGGCTATCGTGGTGCAGTATGGCAGTGTTAACCGTAAACGCGATCCGGTTGTGGGTTCGATTTTCCCTCGAGGGAATAAATATGATCAATATTTAAAAATTTTTCATTTCTTCACTCGCTCGGCTTTGCTTCCGCCAGATAACACGCGAAAAACCTTAAACACTAGCTTCTTTCTGACTACATTGCCTTGGGATGTGAGATATCATAAAAAAATATATATTTCATAGTGAAAACATCTTAAACAATGGAATACTGGAGCTTCGCGTTTTATATTGCTTAGTAAGATTGGCAGAAAGAACCTAGTGTAATGAAAGACTAAAGAATAGATAGTTATATTTCGTAGTTAATGGAAATGGAGTATCAATGCAACAATACAACTCGTTAATGTTCTCAGTATCGATATCGTCCAAAGAATTCGGGACCGAAATATGGTCCACTATTTATATCTTGAAGGTAAACGCTGGGCAGTGACTACTTCCGGTAGAATTATTTTTAATTAGTCTATGCTAACAATTATTTGGATTATTAAAGTATTAAATGCAAAAACAATACTCAATATTCAATCTAAATTCATTATTTCCTCAATTATTTACATAAATAATAATTCCGTGGTAAAAATGATGATACAACAATAGTCAAATTCGACAATTATCAATCAAACTGATGTCTTATTTCATTGAAAAGTAAAATATTTTCTTGAATAATAGCTTAAGACTTATTATTTTCCGAAACATTGTACAATTTCATACGTAAAATCACTACACTAGTGTGAAGACATTGTGTTTGTTGATGGAATTCAATGCCTCGCTCTTCCCAAAGCAAGAAAATAAGACTGACACTGCGCAACGTTCAATAAAATATATCGACAATGAACTACGAATATCTTTTAAGTATTTTTTTTTGTGAGAATGAGTAATATCGCAAAGGCTTTATATATTTTTTTTAATGTACTGATATAATTTCTAAGTGAACCATGATCAAAACTTTAAAAGATTGTGAAAATATCAGCTAAATTAACATGAAAAAAAGAGCAGCCTCGGGTGACCGAGAATCGAACTCACAACCTCTTGCCACATCTAAAAAGTTCACATCAGTGATATATCACTTAAATTTTCACTAAATCATCCTTTCTTTAACAAATAGCTCACCAAGGTGTAATACTAAGTTGCATCATCAATAGTGTAGTACAAAACACAGCTATTAGATGTGATTCTTCAAACAGAATAGCCAAATATCTTCCGGAAGGATCCCAACACATGTCTAAGATAGGTCCTCCTACAGAGTCTCCGGAGGGCAGTTCTACCTTTGTCACATCAAGAACTGGCTTTGCTTTGCTTGTTTTGGCGCCTGTGGATAAATTTAATGTTTAATATCAACTAATTCTATTAATTTCTACTAAAGGTCTTTTCTGTTATTGCGTTTCTTAAAGTCTAATTTGATTTTGGAAGTGAGTTTCAGAAACTAATAACTAAAAATTTTTAAGCTTTTTTTCTTGATTTGTTTTTAAATTGAAAGAAAAAAAATATTTTTAAACGTGTATAATATGATTCTGATTTAATATAAATAAATTGGAATTCAATTATACTTCCTATACTCTTTCTACAGAAATAACAGCTACAATTATTAACATAAGTTTATAAAAACAAATACTCAATGTACCATTCAAAAGTCCAGTATTGTTAAGTACATAGACCATAG
This sequence comes from Philaethria dido, assembly GCA_033558755.1. Lineage (NCBI taxonomy): Eukaryota > Metazoa > Arthropoda > Insecta > Lepidoptera > Nymphalidae > Philaethria > Philaethria dido. The sequence goes on along the minus strand of JAKGSA010000448.1, from coordinate 187,758 downwards.
GCTCACTCTTCGCAGCAAACAGCACTATGTCCCCGGGTCCCCAGCAAGCAGCAACTACACGACAACCTCGAGCACACCAACGTTCAGGTGACCAAGATTGAGTATCCCACATTCTGTAAACATAGAATTCAAATTTCATGTAAAAAATAACGTTTGTCGTGGCCCCGAGGTACAAGCGTGCGACTGTAAACGCAACAGGCTGTGGGTTCGATTACCACTCCAGGTAAGGGAATTTTTCAATTCCTGGGTTTGGTAACAAGGCCAAGCGCGGTGTTGAGTTCCGCCACTCAGCACGCAATGCCTCAATTCGGCGGAAAGTGTGGAACGTAGTGTCTTAGCACTAGGTTCCCTCTGCCTACCCTGCTATATGCGGGATACAGCGTGAAGCTACATATGTATATAAAATATATTATTTTACAAAAGTATTGTAAGCAAAGAATGGAGTCACCCTGTTATGCTTTTTAAAATTTAATTCACTTTTGCTAACTTTACTAGTATTTATTTATGAAAGAAAGAAAAATTTGGAATACCATTCTTGCCATCTATTTACTTGAAAATTTGTATGTGTCTGGATTTGATGAAAATAAATATTTTCAGAGTAAAAACCTTATATCTTTGTCATAATACTCATGATAACAAGAATATAATTTTAAACTTCTTCCTTCCTGTTATTCTGACCTGGGAATGAATCTACAACCAGTGCATTTATAGTCCAATTTTGTCAATCTGTGCCACATTGAGTTCTCATATGACTAAAGTATTAAAATATTTTACAGAAATACTGGTTACTTGTTCTTTTAACTTCTTCAATAAATTCATCTCCATCTGTTGCAGTTAATTTGTTGCAAAGTAGTACTATATGTTGTGATAATAGTTTCACTTTTGAACATGTGACACCAGAAGTAATTGTAAAAATTTTTACAACACTTAATATAAAAAGAACTGGTGATCTATAGGGGATATCTGTAAAGCTACTGAGTTCTATCATAACACAAATTGCTCCTCAGTTAGCTAAGATCTTTAATGAAGATGTTGACAAATGTTATTAAAAAAAGTATATTACTCTGTCCAAGAATACTATAATGATGTTAGCTTCCGAGCCAGTGGTAGCTTCCGTTAGGACTACCATGACAAACATCATTTGTAAATTGACGATTTGAAAGTGCTTGTAACAGCCTATTAGAATAAAGAATATTTTGATTTTGGTTTATGATTTTAATAGTATATTCATATTATAGTTTAACCCACCTAAATATAATAGATGAAGTAGCGGCAAATATTTTTGAAGCACTAAGTGACCATCTAGCAAAAACAATTCCACCTCCTGCCACTCTTTTCAATGGGATAGCAGTCTCCATAGATACATCCCATATTAGCATAGACGTGTCAGCTCCACAGCAACTTACGAGGAGGTCACCATTTGGAGACCAGCTCACATCGGTGACAGGGCTGTGACCAGATCTGGAATGATCATGTAATGAGATCTTTAATTTTTGTATTTTTTTGACAAATCTATCAGGACAAATCATTACATTCTCAAAAACATATTACTAAAAACTAAAAAATACGATATAGAAGTTTCATTTGATATGATTTGTAGATATTTACAGAAATTGTGGATTAGTTATTACAGAAAGAGAAGAAACTGCTTAGCGACCCATGGATTCACTGTGTGGATGCCAGGCCGGTGGATGCAGAGAGGAGTTTGGAGAGTGCCTGGGACTTACAACCCGATGTGTAGGTTTAAGGGGCCCCTTTAAAATGCGCATTAACATTCATCGCCACTGTCCACACTCCACTCTCTACCTAACCATATTTTAAAAGATTCTACTAAGATTCTATTCTAATATTATTTTAATGTAGCTACACTCTGTATTTATTGTATATAAAGCTTAGTAAATAAATAAAAAACTATAATTTGGTATTTAAGCACATTCCTTTCATAAAGAATGAATTTATATTAAAAACAGCTGTGTGTGTGTGCACACAGTAGATTAACTTAGACTTGTAGCAAATTAGATAATCGTGATTGCTAGCATCAATACATATATTCCTAAAATCATTTGCAGGGCTATTGAAATACAAAAATATTCTAAATTCCATAGTAAAAAGTTTGAAACTTTTCATAATCTGAGATCTACTCCCCAAAATTTTTAAGTTCCAAAAACTAGAATAGATGTAACAAGCTGTTGTGTTTGTAATCTTGTGTTTACTAATTTTTTTTTAATGAATACAAAAATTATGTAATTAGTATAATATATAATAATAAATTTACATGAAATTGCTAATTTTGGTGTGTTTCTAATAACCTTGCTTTTAAAATTTTAATATTGTACTCACTAATAAAGCTTTCTTGTAAAACTACTATAATATCATTTAATAAGTTTATATAGGAAAGAAATATTAATAAGCAATTAGTTTTCACACATACCTTTTCAATACAACAGCATTACTTGAAGATGGTTTTGTAAACATAGAATTTGGGTCCACAGTCCATACTATAACACCTTGTTCACAACCTACCGCTAGCTCAGAAGCTGAATAGGGTCTCCAACTGAGAGAAGATACATGTCCTTGCGCTTTACACTTCAAGGTGGACACAAAAGACACTTCTGAGCAATACACTCTGACATTATCATCAGCAGTTGCTAAAGCTATCTTCGTAGTATGAGGATGCCATGCTAAACATTTGACAGGAGCATTACCCCAACTTCTTGTCCTTGAGTATTTAGATACGATTTTAGGCCCTATGTCTTTTAGATGGGGTTGCATGAAATATCTTAAAGCAGTAAAGAAATTTGCAACTTTTAAGGCATATGAAGCGGTTATAGAAACTGCCTTGCTTTCTCTATTGACATTTGGGTCAGCGGCAACGCTGAGTGCTTCTAAAAATCCCTGTTTGTACCAAACACTTGTTATTTTTTTAAGCAAATTGTCTTCAACGTCGACGTAAACGGATACATTTTCATCGGACAGTCTGTGATGATGTAAATCTTTTGTAACATTGATTTTTGGATGACTTTTGATCTGAAATTGAATTATTTGTAGTGACTGAACTAACTCTTGTTTGTAATAACCATAATGTCTAACCTTACCGAATTTGTAAATGTAGAAATATTTCCATATCTGACATTACCACAGCAATATACTTCGTTAATTTTACAAAAAGCTGTTTCATCTGGACCTGGCAAGTCAGGAAATCCATTAAAAATAGACATTTTACTTTTCAAACAAACAAACCGCCGGTGGATGAAACAAGTATTTTAAATTTGAAGTTTATTTGACAGTGACAGTAACAGCCATCTTCTAAATGTCATAAATAATACGTCAAAAAACAATTCGCTTATGAATAAACTAGTAATTAAAATTTTACAAAAAAAGAAAACCGACTTCAATAAAAATGCACTCACTAAAAAGTAAAATTATTACGAATAATCCAAAAACTATTCGTCCAATCTTAGCTAAATTTGATGAGAACACATCAAACATATGTCATGAAAACAAGAATCTCCTCCCGTTTCTGGAGGCGGTTAAAAAAAATATAAGCTATTATTATTACTTTAAATACTCCATATATAATGTGATTTGATAGCTTATATGGTTATTTGCAATATATACGTACATTATTCCACATTCCCATACCATATATTATTATATATATTTCCACAAAAAGTATTAATAAAACATATATAATTAAATGATATTGATCTTATTAAAAATAAAACTTCTATCCACGTACTTCAGTACAACATCATCATCATCGTCATCAGCTAAATCAGTCATATGGATTTGTTTCAAAAAACTTATAAAAATGGTTGAAATTATTTTCATTCGTGTGTACAAATTCAGGTATATTTCATTTTATTTGTAAGGATTTTTAAAATTAAGTTCGACAATTATATTTTTTTTAAATAGATAGAGGTATATACGAGTATAAATCAAAGTAATGGATAATTAGTCTTAATTAAAATACATAGTATAATTTAAATAGTACATGAAGGAAAAACTGTTAAGAAAAAATAATGAAAACACCATCAAAGTTTCCTTTAAAAAATAATACAAACCCGAAGCAATAGCAAAAAAATTACTGTCAAATTAAAGGATTCAAGCTAATAAATATTAAGATTAATACGGTCTATTATTTAAATTTTGCATAATAAAGCTATAAAGAGAATTACAAGAATCTTCGTCTGCATTTTCTTACTGTTACGAATTTGAAGCAAAGATAAAAGGTTCTGCTTGCGATTCGAGGTATAATAACGTGCTTGGGAAAATTTACAGCGGGTCGCGAAGATTTATTCGACGTACAAGGTGACACCGGGTAATTGATTCGCTACTTCTACACGTAGAGACTTTTATAAATATTGAAAGCTAAGTCTGCAAAAATCCTTTTTTTAAGTAAAATAGTCCTCCATTAGATTGTATTTTTTTATGTGTGTAGTCGCATAATTTTTTCTCAATTGGTGGTCGGTGAACCAATTTTGATGATCCTTTTTTATATGATAGCTAGTGCTTCGGATCTTGTCCTATTTAAATAGCAGTTAACATATGATGAATATTTTTCGACTCGTAATAATTATACTTTTTGTCATGATTATTATTAAGATTGTCTAAACTATTAAGTACTTTTGGAGTACTTTAAATGTGCCAAATTTCATACACATCAGTTCGTATATCATAAATCATAGTTTAGCAAAAGCAGTTGAAATTTTTTCCTTTGCGTATATAATTAAATATTTGTAATTTTTGACTGAAAACTGAACTTAAATTTTCGTGAAAGTCAACTTTGATTATTGTATAATTCTTATTCATACTTTTGATATTATTTTTTTAGCTTCACGCTTTATCCCGCGGTAGGCAGAGGGAACATGAGAACCAAGTGTTAAGACACTCCGTTCCCCACTTACCACCGAATTGAGACTTTACGTGCTGAGTGGTGGAACTCAACGCCGCGTTCGCCTTGTTACCAAACCCAGGAAATAAAAATACTTTTGATATTCTACTTATATTTTGACATTAACGCGGTTTATAGGTATCGAACCTCTGATTGTCTTGTAAATAGTCACCTATTTTGACCTATTTTTATATAATTATTATTTTCTTTTTACAAAAAATCTATCCCCGATCGCCTACGAAATATATCTATTAGTCAGAACGAGCTAATAATAGATAAGACAAAATCAATAAAAACCTAATTACTGTTAGATTAGTTTCATTTGATTATGAGGTAATTTGGCGCAAATCTCCACACCTGCTGTTCGGATAGACAAAAAAAGAGTGTATGCCCGGGAAATATATTTTTACTTTTTAATTTTACGTACTTATATACTGTGGTGGTTGGTTTGGACAAGTTTTTACACAACTTCAAATAAGGAGGAGGTCCTCAATTTGACTATATTTTTATGCATACATACATAGCTTCACGCTGTATCCCGCATATAGCAGGGTAGGCAGAAGGAACCTAGTGTTAAGACACTCCGTTCCCCATTTTCCGCCGAATGGCATTGCGTGCTGAGTGGCGGAACTCAACGCCACGCTATACCTTGTAACCAAACCCAGGAAATTAAAAATTCCATTTCCTGGAGTGGGAATCGAACCCACAACCTGTTGCGTTTACAGTCGCACGCTTGTGCCTCTGCGCCACGACAGGCGTTAATATTTATAATGTTTTTTATGTGTAACACATAACTCAAAACTACTTATCAGATAATAACAAAACTTTAATGGAATCACATCATAACCAATAGCTATCGTACATAAAAGGCATCATCAAAATTGGTTCACCCGTTCAAAGTTATGCAGTAAAACAAATGAAAATCAGTCAAATGGATAACGTCCTCTTATTTAAATTGGAAAAATGTAGCTATCAATCAATTTATTATTTACATATATAATTTTTAAACACCTACCCGATGGTCTAATACCGTAAGAGACATCTTGGGCATCCCGGTGACCGAAGCTCTAAGGAAATCGTCAGACAGAGTGACATAGAAACAGCTTGTTAAAATGGCCACGACCGCATATCAGAACGGGCACAACCTTCAGATATGAAAAAACCGACCAAGAAAAGAAGAAGAGATGTAATTTTTGTTACGTCTTAATTTTACCTACTGCTATTTAAAATTAAATTTGCTAAGGAATTATTATTATTTCTGCATTTTAGCCAATTTTCATGTTTAACAATAACAATAACGCTCCACATTTTACTGGTGAGCTTTTTTTTTACGTCTCATATTTGTACTTTGATAAGTTAGGCAAGCCGATGAGAATCGAGTTGTATGGACGCCTCGCCACTGTTAGATACTAGGTTCTCTCTGCTTATTTTGTTATACTGGAAAAAGCGTAAATTTGCTTCAAGATTTAAGGATAGGCTTTCGTTTCCACCGAGGGTTACTTCCTCATATATCTCACTGCTTTATAGGGTTAATTAAAACTTATTTGCATCTAAACGTTCACATTAGACCTTCTGGGTTTACTAGCGGTTACTCAGCCTTTTGGTTGTAACTAGAATTATGTTTGACGTAGATATTTTACTTTTACTGCAAAAAATGTACACGAATTCGTCGCTAATTTAATATCTTTTAACAATAACAAAAATAAGTTGTTTGTCGTAGCGCAGAGGCACCAGCGTGCTATTGTAAACGCGACATGTTGTGGGTTCGATTCCCACTCCAGGAACTGTAAAGCTTAGTATTTTCATTTCCTTGGTACATATATTGGTACATACATACATACATAGCTTCACGCTGTATCGCGCATATAGCAGGATAGGCAGAGGGAACCTAGTGTTAAGACACTCCGTTCCCCACTTGGTTTCTTCTTGGTTTGGTAACAAGACAAAAAATATGTTTTATTTTTTGTTGACTATTCATTATACTGCCGTTTACACCGTGTAGTTACTAAATTACCTTGACACATTTATCTATATATTGAGTATAAAAGAGTAAATCCTTATCAGGCGTAAATAAGTTGGATATAAAGTTATTCTTTTTACAGGCATTATTGTACTTAATTTTAATAATAGATTAAGTAAATAAAACAATAAGGATTAAAAGTGTATAAATAATATAAAAACAGAATTAAAAACACGCCTACCCTAAAAATATTCGATTAATCAATGTAATCACGCTTCCTACGGAAATATATCGACTTACTAAGCTTAACTAACCTTCCACGCTTATAGTACACCGAGAAAAAGTCTAGGTTTCTAGTAATACATCTATATATTTTTTAAGTTACCTATATTTGCTTTAATTTTTTTTTTTTTTAGTTTTTATTGATAACGGACGGCAAACGAGCACAAGGACCACCTGATGGTAAGTGGTTACCTTCGCCCATAGACATCTACAACACCAGAGATGTTGTAGATGCGTTGCCAACCTAGAGGATACTGATGGAAGGGGGGACAATGTAGTAGTCCACTATCAGAACCACCACATTTTGGGGAAAGGATGGGTGGGAAAGGGGAAAATCTGGCTTACATGCCATCGAACCGGAACACATCATTAGATATTTGGCGGTTCGTCTTTGACATGATAGTGGTCGCGAGCCAGTCGGAGGACGAACCTCCTACCACCTAACAAAATTTTAAAACGATAAAAATAATAACAAAAACTTCACCCACATGTAAACTAACGGTGTCAAGAGTCATAACGAGTAACAAGCGTAAAATATCGTAATTAATTGAAAATTAACCATACGTTTTACGTATTAATAACTTTACAGTACTTTATACTGGCCTTATAATTCGTTGAAATGCAGTTTGCAATTTTTCTAATATTTTTAATTATTTTATATGTAAAGTGTGAGAAAGTGCCGCTGGTGTCTATTGAATTAGATACGTTCACGCCTTTAGTTCATGATAGGATTGACAGTTTTTATAATGTTCAGGTAGTTTTTTTTTGGTGGTTAGGATCTGGCGACATATAGCAGGGTAGGCATAGGGAACCTGAGAACCTAAAGTTAAGACACTCTATTCTCTTTGAACAATTCCGTTCCGCACTTTCCGCCAAATTGAGGCATTGCGTGCTGAGTGGCGGTACTCAACGCCGCGCTTTGCCTTGTTTCCAGACCCAGGAAATGAAAATACTAAATATTATTTAAAATGTTCATTTCCTGAAGTGGGAATCGAACCCACAAGCTGTCACGTTCACAGTCGCGCGTTTGTACCTCTGCGCCACGACAGGCGTAATAGGCGTACAGTTGGAAGCTAAAAAATAATAATATATATAAACGTTGTGCAGTGGGATATTTTGTCACTGAATGTAAGCACGATTGATTGTGGGTTCGATCCCCAGTCGAAGGTATTATTATATTGAAATTATTTTAATTTCTCCGTTCTAAACTGATAAAGCGCGACGGTTAATTTTGCCACATAACATGTCTAAATTATGCGAGAAAAAGTTTGAAGCTGAAAAAACAACATTGTAGCATCATTCTAGCATACCCCGAGTGAGAATCGAACCTACAACCAACCGCGTTTACGTGACGTTAAATGTTTATAAAAAATTTTTTTGATATTTTTAAAATTTTAGAATAAATTTTTCGTTTACAGCTAGATTATACAAATAATGACAAAGATAAATTCTACTTAAGAAATAGGAAACTGGGTGTTTACCCGCAAGTGGAGTCCGGACCTGGTTCATTCAAAGCTGAACACAAAAAGCAGCCTCCTAGCTCTTTAGTGCATAAGTTTAAGAAATTGCTCGAAATGAAGGAGAAGATGGATAAAAATAATTAGAATATAGTTTTTTTGTTTTATTATACTTGTACCTAATATGTAATTATTTTTGTTAATACATTTTTTTTTAACTTCACGCTGTATCCCGCATATAGCAGAAATAGGCAGAGGGAACCAGAGAACCTAATTTGTTGTTACAAATAGTATCCTATGTGTTATTCTGATGTACTACACGCAGCTTCACGGTTTGTCCCTTATATCAGGATAATCAGAGAGAACCTATTGTGAAAACATTCGCGACACTCCGTTCGCCGTGCATAAAATTTACTGTAAAATTTCATCTAGATCTGTTCAGCAGTTTAGGAGGCTGAAAAAGTAATAAACATTAATTTATCCTTACAACCTTTAGCCTTTATAATATTAGTAGGATTTTATCTTCCCCCATTTTCAAGCTACATAGTTACTTTTTAATCTCGACCTGGGCACGACAAAATCTTTAGCATTTTAATCAAAACTCCAAACCAATTTATTCTCAACGGTTCTTTCTGTATTTAATCTAAAGTTCTCATTACGGATCGCACTAAAGGACTGAGATAAGAAAATGAATTTTTAAAAGCATTATGCTGAACAAAGCGGATCTAGCACTGGATCTGCATTTTACTTACAACTAATTTTGTACTGGAATGTAGGGTGTGTATGGTTTCAGGTATTGTCCTTTCATATAAAAAAAAAGAAAAAAAAATGTTTCACGCTTTGTCTCGCATAGCAGGGTAGTCAGAGAGAGAACGAGAAGAATACGAAAGCTAATGTCAAGACACTCTGTTCACCGCTTTTGACCCGAATTTCAGTCGTTGCGTGTTAAGTAATAATAGAGAAATTACAATATTTTATTCATATTAAAATAATTCTTATGTTTTTTTTATTTTATTGTAATCGCCTGTCGTGGCGCAGAGGCACAAGCGTGCGACTGTAAACGCGACAGGTTGTGGGTTCGATGGAAATGGTTTTTTTTATTTCCTGGGTTTGGTAACAAGGCAAAACTTGGCGTTGAGTTCTGCCACTCAGCACGCAATGCCTTAATTCGGCGGAAAGTGGGATACGGAGTGTCTTAACACTAGGTTCCTTCTGCCTACCTTGCTATATGCGGGATATAGCGTGAAGCTATGTATGTTTTATTTTAAATTTAACTATTTTGATTGGATTAATATATAATGAGTATATTTTGGTTATTAATATGTTTGAGAAAACCCGACGTTTCGAACTCAGTTCAGTTCTGTTCTTTAATTATGGCGCTTCAAACGAAAACAAATCACTTTGCATAAATCACTTTGTCTAGAGAACACACGAAAGATAATGTTGGGAAAAAAAGAGATAAAGTTAACATTTTCTTGGATTACAGATTAAAAAGAGTTCACCTCATAACACAATTAAAATTTTAACTACAAAAGAAAATCAGGTTCAAATAAATTGCATTAAAAAGTAAAATCATTACGAATAACTCAAAACTACTTGTCAGATTTTAACTAAATTTAAATGGGACCACATCAGAAACACTAGCTATCATATATATTATTATCATCATCATAATTATATATATTATCATAATAAGTTCACTCAGTAAGAAGATATGCTGTAACACAAAAAATAAATACAGTGTTATTGCAGTCGCTTAAAAGTTACAATGTTTTGTTCTATATATACTATGATTTAGATATTCCTAACTTATAATAATTTTTTTAATTAATTACACTTTATCACCTAATTGCAAAAACTGGACTTTCTTAAGAGAATTCCCTAAGGTATTCCCTAGAGCTCTATGAGTCTTATAAAATCTAGTTTTTAATTAATGAAAATGTAATGATTTTTTGTAATAAGTAAAATTATTTTTTAATTAAAAGTAAGGAATTAATGTTTTTAGTGTATTACTAATAACTATTTTTTAATATCCACATTATACTTATATACATTTATAATTTTTGGACAGTAAATCCTTTTTTTGCATCTCCATGAAAGAAAACTAAAAAAATATCTCTCTTGGCTGGCGAAACCAGAAAATTCAAAAAAAACAAAACAACTCTAGAGTGCCGACAGCAACGAAAGCTTTAACAACTACATACATACATAGCTTCACTTTACCTAGTTCACGTTACCAAACCCAGGTTATGAAAAATTCCATTTCCTGGAGTGGGAATCGCACCCACAACCTGTCGCGTTGACAGTCGCACGCCACGACACGACAGGCGTTAACAACTAATTGTGTATTATTTGAATTGTCAGTACAATATAAGTATGTTTAGCAGTGGCGAGGCGTCCATACAACTCGATTCCCACCGGCTTGCCTAACTTTTCAAAGTACAAGTATGAGACTTAAAAAAAAGGTCATCGCCAAAATTTGATAGTGAAATTACTAAATACCTTGATCCTATACCACTTTCCCTAAATATATCGACGTCCCTAAAAATTACCGTCTTCCCTAAATATATATACCGGCTTCCCTAAATATATATCGGGTTCCCTAAATATATATACCGTCTACCCTAAATAAACATCGGCTGCCCTTAATTTACCGGCTTGCCTAACTAAAATTTGTGTAACGTAAATGTAAGCATCGTCTAACGAAGTTTCCCCTCTAAATTAACTTGCAATAATCGCATACAACTCATAGGCATTAAAGTAAATATAAAAAAAATTAAATAAGCTAAAGTACTTTATTCCGTATATTTGTTTTATACTTGCGTGCCTCTTTAAAAAATGTATATTGAACTTAGTTGTTCATAATAAAGTCAATAGAGCGCTTTCTCATCGTATTATCAAATATTTGCTATTATAGATAACGGGCATTCAGATGCGTTGCAATATTTCCAATATCCTACATTTTGTATACAAAAATTGTATCGGGATTTTATTAAAAATTGTTTAAATTTTATCCGCAACGAGCGCTCTTTTATGATTCGGAATATCGAAATTGAAATATTTTAGTATGAAAATGGAAATATTCGTATATCCTAAAAAGAAACTATTAATGGTATAAATGTACTGGATTTTAAACGACTTCCAAAAAAAAAAGGTTTTCGTATCGACTGTATTTTTATGTGTGTTTGCTTTGCTATTTAAATTTACTTAAGATCTGATAAGTAGTTTTTGAGTTATTCGTAATAATTTAACTTTTTAGTGCATTTTATTCGATGCTAGTTTCCTTTATTTTATTTTAATTTAATAATTCTAATGAATTATTATTCTTTATTCTAGCATATTTTAAGCTGCTACATTGAACTGTTGGTTCTTGAGTTATTCAAATATTAAATAATTCATTGCTTCAATTTCGATTGCATTAAAAGCCTTAAAATATTCATTCAGCTTAGTTGATCGAATTCGCAATGAAGAGCTTTACGTCAGTTCATCGTTACACCTGACAACGTTATTTAAAGAGGCAGAATGTGCAAACCCAACCCAGAGTTTGGGCCCCTCTAGAGGATGAGTGATGGTAAGATAGATATGTGAAGCAAAGGTGAGCGGCAAGAGAGGTTGCAGAAGACTTTGGTTGACCTTCAAGAAAAATGTAATACCGGGCTATGTGAAAGAAGTATGCAGGGCCCGTACCGTTTGGTGCACAGGTCTTTTTGACCTCGCTAGGTATGAAGTGAACTTCCGTTCATAAAAATGTTGTTGGTAAGTAAAGCCAAGCCAAAGCCTCCGTCTCGGTTAGTGGTCATCAAGGAGCACGTTGAAGTTTTAGTGGGTTTTCGGCCAGTCTACACATGCTTGCGTGGGAGTCTCACATAACCCATCCGAGTCCCTAATCGGCAAAAAGGTTATTTCCGGACCAGCAAAAATGTTGCACGGAAAGTTACACGGAGTGTTTAAGATTCTTAAACTTTCATAATACTTTAAGTTCAAATAAAAAAAAAACAATATAAATTACTTTTTCTGAGGAACTCTAAATAGTACATGGAAATAACATTTTTTTAATAAAAGGTAATTTGATTTGGAAAGCACAACTTTGAAATTGCCATTCCAACGATATTGTTCAGGTAAATTCTGCCCAGGACCTAGGTTATTGTTTCAATATTCGATAATAGAAAGAAATACTTTACAAAAGGTGTTTGCACTTAGAGTCAAGAATCGTGAAGTAATCTGACCACTGAGGATACTGCTGAGGTTTTTTATACGTTGCAGAATAGTCAGAAAGAATCCAGTGTCAAAACACTCTGTTCTCAATGATTTGTGTTACCAGAGCAAAGAAATATTTTTTTCTTTTTTTTTTTAACTTCACGCTGTATCCCGCATATGGCAGGGTAGGCAGAGGGAATCTGAGAACCTAGAGTTAAGACACTCCGTTCTCTTTCAACAAATCCGTTCCCCACTTCCCGCCAGATTGAGGCCGCTTTGCCTTGTTACCAAGTCCAGAAAATGAAAATACTTAATTTCCTGGAGTGGGAATCGAACCAACAACCTGTCGCTTTACAGTTGCACACTTGTGCCTCTGCGCTACGACAGGCGTTATTATTAAATAAAATTTAAACAGGTATATTCATTGCTTCGAATGAAAAAAGATAAGAATCGCACCTAAAACCAATCGTGATGACATGATGGCCTCATACCTAAAAATCGTTGTATATTGATAATAATTATATTTATTTTAGTATAAAATATATGCCTTGTAATAAAGCAAAGTGTGGCGTTGAGTTCCGCCACTCAGCACGAATTGCCTCAATGGGAAGGTAAGGAACGGAAAAATTAAAAAAATGGAGTGTCTTAACACTAGGTTCTCAGGTCCCCTTGGCCTACCCTGCCATAAGCTAAAAAAAAAAGAAAAAAATATATATGCAAAATGAGAACCACCCTACAAATAGCACTGCAAGTGTCGGGACAGTGACACTAATGTGATTAGGGCTGCGGACTCGATGTCTTGGAATCTTAATACACTGAACCTGACTAACTTAAATATTTAGATACACCTTGTAAGTTGTTTTGTTAAACGAAAACAGATAGTTTAGTAAATAGAACTAATAGAAAAAAGTCTTAGTTCTACTATTACTTATGGATTATATTAACGGATTTGTTGTAAGAGAACGGAGTGACTTAACACTAGGTTTTCAGGTTCCCTCTGCCTACCCTGCTATATGTGGGATACAGCGTGAAGTTGAAAAAAAAAAAACTCAAAGGCATTTAGTAAATATAAAATAATTTAGATAAGCTGAAAGTACTTTATACAGTAGATTTGTTTTATACTTGCGTGCCTCTTTAAAAAATGTATATTGAACTTAGTTGTTCATAATAAAGTCAATAGAGCGCTTTCTCATCGTATTAGTAAAAGCAAAAATGTGTGGGGATGGTATTATGGTATTTTTGCGCGCAAAAATTGCTGAACAAATCAAGATGTAACTTCTCAGTAATATAGTTTATACATAAGAAGATATGGGCTACATTCTATAATTTTTGGATAGTTTTACCATAACATAATGATAAGGACTTAGTGTTTTAACCGATTTACAAAGGAAGGAGGTTTTCTATTTGCCTGTATTTTTTATGTATGTTATCGCATAATTTTTTATTGGGTGAACCAATTTTGACGATTGTTTTTTGTATAACAGCTAGTGATTCTGATGTAGTCCCATATTTGTTAAGTCTGACAAGAAGTTTTTGAGTTATCCGTAATTTTACTTTTGAATGTATTTTGTATGAAGTCAGTTTTCTTTTTTGTTAAATACTTTATTATCTTATTTATCGTGATAAAATGGCACAAAGTAATGAATACGACCGATATAGGTCTACTGATGTTAATGAATAAGTTTTATAGCTACTTTGCGGTTTTAAAAGGGTACAATTAAGAGATACGGTAGTTAAATTACGTGATTTGACTAATTTAGTTAATTAAATATATATAAATATAGTTCAAAATATAAGACAAGAGATTCAAATAAAGAAGCTGTTTTTTTTTAACTTCACGCTGTATCCCGCATATAGCGGGGTAGGCAGAGGGAACCAGAAAATCTAGTGTTAAGACACTCCATTCTCTTCCAACATTTCCGTTCCTCACTTTCCGCCAATTGGCCGGCATTGCGTGTTGAGTAGCGGAACTCAACGCCTCGCTTTGCCTTGTTACCAAACCCAAGAAATGAAAATACTAAATTTTACATTTCCTGGAGTGGGAATCGAACCCACAGCCTGTCGCGTTTACAGTCGCACGCTTGTGCCTCTGCGCCACGACACGAAAATTAAGAAGTAATAACACCATTAAGAAGTGCTACGTATGCGGTCAATGAGGTGAAGCTCCCGAGTGTGTCGCAAGAGCAGTGGTCCTTCATTTGCTGCCATATTAAAAAGTGGTCAGATTTAGTTCTTACATATCTGCCCTTTACGAAGAATTAGATGATCATAGGATCCTGGTGGAGGAGATATTTGTATCTAAGTAGGCTGTAAGTAGGCTGGACACACACACAAGTTGCAGCTTCAACGCCTGTCGTGGCGCAGAGGCACAAGGGTGCGACTGTAAACGCGACAGGTTGTGGATTCTATTCCCACTCCAGGAAATGAAATTTTTCTTTTCCCGGGTTTGGTATAAGACAAAGCGCGGCGTTGAGTCCCGCCACTTAGCACGCAATGCCTCAATTCGGCTGAAAATGGGGAACGAAGTGTCTTAACACTTGGTTCCCTCTGTCTACCCTGCTATATGCGGGATACAGCGTGAAGCTATGCAACTTCAAGCTTTGCCTGCATACCAAGGTATTAGTGTCCTAATGCCAAGATACTTTTTTATTAACCTTCCGTTCGAAATCGAGATATTGGGTATTAAGTTGCGAAACTCAATTCTTCATTTGGTTTTGTTACCGGAGAGAAAATAATTGATACCAAAATGACCACATTATTAAATATTACAAACATAATATAAAATAAAACATATTTAAAGCTATTTATTTGTCATTAATCGAATATATGGTCTGTATAAAATTTAATTTCATCACAAAACAAGTCATAGCGGCTTATTACATATGAATTGACATTCCGAATACGAAGTACATTCTAAAGTGCACATGTCCTGTCTATTTTAATGATACTACACCCTACGTAGAGGGGAATAGATATTTAAGAGATATGACATATTTAGTCTAGTTATTTTTTTAATGGGAAGAAATTGAATTGAACAAAGAAATTGAAGGTATCCATGTCGTATTGACCTGGAAACGCAGCCATAGGTAGGCCATTCCATAATGCATAACTTTATTTATGAAATAAATATTTCTAGCTCATCATATTATATTGACTAACGGCTACCTTATTACAGACTCTAAAACTAAGATATATGCAGGTCACTTCACGTTATACTTATCTTTACTGAACTATAATCAACAAAGTGATAAGATTTCAATAATAGAGAAAGATGAGAAGGTCATAGAGACCATGTCTAGAAGCTGATGTCATTATATAAATATAAATATACTAACTAGAAGCCACCTTCCCATGTATTTCCGCTCTAGTAAGGCAAGTGCTGCGTTGAGATTCGCTATTTAACATCAATATCTCAATTTCAGATGAAAAGCGGTGAAAGTTATGGCTACACTAGGAGCTCTCTATGCTAGGCTCTTTTTGACTACCTTCCAGCAATAAGTGCATTGCATATATGTGCTATAGTTAATTAAAATAATTTGATTAAATAAGATAATTGTCGCCTGCCTGTCGTGACGCAGAGACACAAGCGTGCGACTGTAAACGCGACAGATTGTGGGTTCGATTCCCACCGCGGCGTTGAGTTCCGTCACTCAACACGTAATGCTTTAATTTGGTGGAAAGTGGGGAACGAAATTGTTGACAGAAAACGGAGTGTCCTAACACTAGGTTCTCAGGTTCCCTTTGCCTACCCAGCTATATGCGGGATACAGCGAGAAGTTAAAAAAAATTGTAATAAAAAGAAAATTATACATTGTGGTGGTAAAGCAAAAGTAATAGTGCGATCGAGATTTTGGAAAACTGGTTTTGGAATTCTTTATGCTTCTCAAGTCCTTGAGTTATTTAATTTTACTTTCCTAAAGAGATTTTTAAATTTTGTTTAAATTACATTTCTGAGTAACTCTGGTGAGGAACGGAGTGTCTTAACACTATACTGTCTGCCTACCCTGCTATATGCGGGATACAGCGTGAAGCTATGTATGTATGTATGTACATTTCTGAGTGTAGTACTTGTTTATATATAACTTAAATAAACATATTATAATTTAAAAAGAAAAATAAGAATCAGTATTGTGAATATGTTTTTTGAAAGAACATTTACATATTTTTTTGTAATTTAACTAAAGAAAAATAAAATTAAAGAAAAAATATCAGAAAATACAGATTTAAAGGCGGGAAAAATAAAAAAAAATATATTTTACAACAATTATTTGCACAATAATCTTTGCGTATATCTCACGCGTGGTTATATTTCCATACATATGGCCACCACGTTGCATTACTTCCAACGCACAGTATAAAATTGAGTCCCGGGACAACCGATCTTAGTTCGGTCTCGTTCGCGTCTAAATTAAGACCGATTCGGCCTCGCGATGCGTACGAGCACACCCACCGTCCGCTCATTAAAATCTAAGCGTAGCACGTATTATATATTTTTCTATCCCATTTTTTCCGAAAATCCCGCACCAGGGTAGTTACCCACCATCCCCGAACCCCGGAACTTCGACCCCGGTTCTTATAATGGTAAGTCTACTATAAATAGTAAATACTTCTTGCTGCCAGCTCTCTTAGTAAATGTTAATGTAATATTTATTTCCAGTCTGTGATGTGAGCGCGAATTAGAAATTTTCAAGCATCAATATGAAGTTCACAATTGACGTTTTGGGCATATTTTTGAAAGTAGTCGTTAGGGTAAGTTTTGATTTGACACGTGGATTAATGATTAACCAATTTTGATAACATTTTAACGAGTGATATAGTGAAAAAAATAATAAATTGTGGATATAAACGTTTTGCTGTAAGTTCTTTTTTAGTGATAATAATTTTTCAAAGATAATATTAATTTTCATTCTAGCTACGGAATGCCCAATAATTGAATAATTTGGTTAACCCCTTTATTACGTCTTTATAATACCTTGAACTACTTGTTACTGTTTAATCGTACTTGTAATATACTCGTTGTATTAGTTTTTTAATCTCTAAGAAATATTTTAAAAAATAAAATCAGAATGTGCCCTATTTTTTAAATGTAGAAAGTAAATTTTAGTAAAAGTTATGCATATTATTGTATGTTTTAATCGATTCTTAATTCAGTGACTCAAAATTAAAGATAAAATATGGGATGTATATATTTTTATAAGCTTCAAATATACATATAAATTTGGTAACAAGGCAAAGCGCGGCGTTGAGTTCCGCCACTCAATACGCAATGCCTCAATTCGGCGGAAAGTGGAGACCGGAATTGTTGTAAGAGAACGGAGTGTTTTAGCACTAGGTTCTCAGGTTCCCTCTGCATACCCTGCTATACGCGGGATACAGCGTGAAGTTAAATAAAAAAAAAAAAAGAAAATAATTAAATATAAATATCGTATAATATATAGAAATTTAGTTGATTTTTTTTTAAATATTACGCGTAATTTGTAAAATTAAACATATACGACTTAAAACTCGTTGGTTCGTTTTAATTTTGAGATATTAGAAAACTAACTTTTAAATGCTTAACATAGTTATGTTTTTCTTTATTTAATTAGATAGTTATAACAATTACTTCTAACAATGTTGTTGTCCAGTTACAGAAGTAACTTCTTTCTTGTATATACCGATTAAGATAAGAGATAATAACATAGATATAAGAACAATGTAATCATTTAAATACTACGCCTGTCGTGGCGCAGAGGCACAAGCGTGCTACTGTAAACGTGACAGGTTGTGGGTTCGATTCCCACTCCAGGAAATGTAAAATTTAGTATTTTCATTTCTTGGGTTTGGTAACAAGGCAAAGCGCGGCGTTGAGTTCCGCCATTCAACACGCAATGCCTCAATTCGGCGGAAAGTGGGGAACGGAATTGTTGAAAGAGAATGGAGTGTCTTAACACTAGGTTCTCTGGTTCCCTCTGCCTACCCTGCTATATGCGGGTTATAGCGTGAAGTTAAAAAAAAATAATTTAAATACTATCATGAATAATCAATTTCTTTATTAATGCCAATTAGTAAAAAACATATTTTCTGATTGAAACAAATTTTGATTACTTAAGAACATGATTTTCCTTTTCGTTTTTATTTGAAGTATTTATTTCTCTATACGTCAACAAATATATTTTGTGATTTTCGCTCGAAGACTTTCTTTTTGGTGGTAGGAGGTTCGTCCTCCGTCTGGCTCGCGACCACTATCATGTCAAAGACGAACCGCCAAATATCTTATGATGTGTTCCGGTTCGATGGCATGTAAGCCAGGTTTTCCCCTTTCCCACCCATCCTTTCCCCAAAATGTGGTGGTTCCGATAGCGAACTACTACATTATCCTCCCTTTCCATCTGTATCCTCTAGGTTGGCAACGCATCTAGTACATCTCTTGTGTTGTAGATGTTCATGGGCGAAGGTAACCACTTACCATCAGGCGGTCCTTCTGCTCGTTTGCCATCCGGTATTCATAAAAAAAAAAAAAAAAAAAGAAGACAAAAAAAAATACAACAGCAATACCTATTAAATATTATCTTTGTCAGTTTTTGAAAAATCATCCATAAATAAAGATTACGTATTTTTTACTGTAACAGAGAATTGGCATCTTGTTTGGAAGAATTTAACGTCATATACATACGTTCTAATTAAACTATGAATATGAAAATATTTTAATAAAGCAGGAATAGAATCTTGTATCTTCAGAATGGATTATCAAAAAGTTATATAGTATAGTCATATCATAATAATAATTTTGAGCAGCTGTCACTAGCAATCACTATTTTCTCATATAGCAGTACAATCAAGGTGATCTTAGTGTCCAGACACTCCGTTCTGTACTTTCCGACTAACATAAAAACATTACGTGTTGAGTGACGGAACTTAACGCCTCACTATATCTTATCATAGCAGTGAAATGAAAAAAATTACATATACCTCGAAGTGAGAATCGAACCCACAACCAATTGCGTTTACAATCGGACGCTGTTCCATTGAATAAATTATTTATATACTAGCAAACACATTTAAGTAGGCGACAGTAGTGTTATTTATATTAGTGCCGTACTTTGGACCACGGTCAAACCTAGGCCTTGTACCAAAATGTCGGTTCTGCATACAAATCATTTCAAGTCATTGTCCATTGCAAACAATAGATTTTGGAAACCGATATATTATATATTTTTGGGTCACTGGTTTGATTTCCACTCGGGGATATTATATTTCATATTTTTTTTATTTTTCGCTCTTGTAATACAAAACCCGTCTATCAATCTCGGGAAATAGATTTTTTTAGCTTCACGCTGTATCCCGCATATAGCAGGGTAAGCAGAGTGAACCTGTGAACCTAGTGTTAAGACACTTCACTCTCTTTTAAGAATTCCGTTCCCCACTTTAATAATTATTATCAAATTATTTTTATTTTTCACTCTTGTGACACAAAAAGCAGCGTTGAGTTCCGCCACTAAATACGAAATGTCTTTAATTAGGGCCAGAAAGTAGAGAACAAAGTGTCTTGAGACTAGATTTTCTTTCATACATACGTAGCTTCACGCTGTATCCCGCTTATAGCAGAGTAAGCAGAGGGAACCTAGTGTTAAGACACTCTTCCCCCACTTTCCGCCAAATTGAGGCATTGCGTACTGAATGGCGGAACTCAACGCCGTGCTTTGCCCTATAACCAAACCCAGGAAATGAAAAATTCCATTTCCTGGAGTGGGAATCGAATCCACAACCTGTCGCGTTTACAGTCGCACGCTTGTGCCTCTGCGCCACGACAGGATTTCTTTCACTACTATATAAGCCTCATAAAGCGTTATTTGCATCTTATTACATTTTATTAATAATTATTGTAGGCATTTGCAGATAGATAGAAATTTATATAAATAAAGTAATTTTAAATATAAAAAAGTAAGAGTCCATACCGACAGACAAGTAGGGGAAGGGCAGGTAGCCCTGGACACTTAAATGAAATATATATATATACGAATAAAAATAAAAATACAGGATATTTGTGGGTTATTTCATATTTAATATTAAATTAGGAAAACCTTTAGTTATATTAATCAAACGCCTGTCGTGGCGCAGAGGCACAAGCGTGCGATTATAAACGCGATAGGTTGTGGGTGCGATTTCCACTCCAGGAAATGTTAGTGTTTTCATTTCCTGGGTTTAGTAACATGGCAAAGCGCGACGTTGAGTTTCGCTGCTCAACACGGCGGAAAGTGGGGAACGGAATTGTTGTAAAGGAACGAACAACAACGGTCTTAACACTAGGTTCTCTGGTTCCCTCTGCCTACCCTGCTATATGCGGGATACAGCGTGAAGTTATTTTAATCAAACTTTGAACTATTATACCGCATTTTATAATAAGGTCTTATAAAATATACTGTTTATAATAAGGTCTAGTTTTTTGCCGTCAAAAAGGGTCAAGGGGCTATCCGCCGTCCGGGGATACCTGTCGTTCCCCTACTTAATTTTGACATTACTCCGCCCTTCTATCGAATTTACAAGGTTAATTAAAAATTAAAATTTACAATTTGTTAATTACGTACAAATTTAAATATTTTATTATGTTGGTATATCATTAGCGAGTATTTGTTCAGGCAATTAAATTAAAGAGTGAAACGAAGTGGCATATTTACAACTCGGCTCTTATAAGAGAGTTAGTGACTTTAGTGACTCTCTTAGTAATTAGTCGCTGCATTGAAAATATTCCGAAAGTTCCACAATGTTTGCATCTAAGGTTTTTTTTATATTGTTTTTTTTTATTGACCGCTGACTGTTTCCCTTTGTAAGGCTTATTAAGTTTATATTTTATGATAAATTGTAAATTTTCTCTCTCTTTTTGTATAATTTAGCATCATTAAAAAAAGGCCTGTCGCGGCGCAGAGGCCGAAGCGTGCGACTGTAAACGCGACAGGTTGTGGGTTCGATTTCCACCCCAGGAAATGTAAGTTTAGTATTTTCATTACTTCGCTCAGGTAACAAGGCAAAGCGCGGCGTTTAGTTCCGCCACTCAGCACGCAATGTCTCGATTTGGCGGAAAGAGGGGAACGGAGTGTCTTAACACTAGGTACACTATGACTACCCTGCTATTCGGTATAAAGTGTGAAGCTGCCATATCACGATTATAAAGTGTCTGTCAGTATACGAGATCAGTTCAATCCCCAGTCAAAGTTATTCTTCTATTATGAATAAAACAATTTGTACATAATCATACCCCGGGTAGAGAATCGAACACATAGCCAATCGCATTTACAGTTGGAAGCTCTCCCACTATGCTACGATGCAGCGAAGGCAATTTTTATGTTAATCTTTTTATATAACTTCTGTGAAACGAAGTAATATCTATGTGAAGTTATTTATTTACCCTAGCTGTGTATTTAGAAGTAGACTAAATATAATTGTTTATATAAACATGTTGAGGGAACATCTGGCATTAGCGCAATCGGACAACGACTGTAAACGCAATGGTTACGAATTCGATTCTTATTCAGGGAAAAGATTACATATATTTTTTTTAATTTCCCGCTTTGGTTATACAGGTGGGTGTTGAGTTCCGCTAATTCTAAACAACAAAGAAATTATGCGGAAAGTGGAGAGTAGAGTCTTTCTGTATTTGTAATGCGTATAGCTAAATAAATCCGTACCAAGCGAGAATAGATTGATTAGTTAGCATACCTTTATTTATGAATAAATAAATTACTTAATCATCAAAAATCAAGTAAATTAATAAATATTTAAATAATATAAAATTTATTCAAATGAAAATAAAACCGCATTGTACCGACAGACAGACACACACAGACATTGACGTTAAGCTAATAACATCCCCCCTTCCCCCACTTTTTATGTCGGAAGTTAAAAATACTGGCCTTGCAAAGTATACATTTTCGATTATACGCATATATACCTACGTATATGTATGTTTTAGTATAATTTATCAATGTATTTTCAAGTACATTGTAAGCTGAAACAAATTCAAGTATAACTTATAAAAGATTGAAACAAGCATGCATAAGAAAAGTACGTAACGACTAAATGTTTTTGAATTTTCATACATTTTTCATAGAATAGAAACTTTATTTGATGGATAAATGTTTGAGTTAAACTTTTCTAGTAGATGTGTTTTTTATTGCAGTTATATGCGTAGTACTGTTTTAAAAATAATACTAGCTGTAGCCCGCGATTTCGTTGGCTGTAAAATCTAAAATCCCGTATTTTACTCATTTATTTATTTATTTTTTAACTTCACGCTGTAGCCCGCATATAGCGGGGTAGGCAGAGGGAACCAGAGAACCTAGTGTTAATACACTTCATTCTCTTTCAACATTTCCGTTCCCCACTTTCCGCCAAATTGAGGCATTGCGTTTTTTACGTTTTCGAGAAATTCTCTTTTAGTGTTCTTCTACATTCTTCAAAGAGCCCAATTTTCTTCCTCTAGTAAGTTTTAAATGTTCTTTGCGAGTCACTTAGTAAAAAAAGAAAATTTTAGGCACAGTGTCTTACTGAGGACCTAGTGTAAGACACTTCGTTCTCTTTCAACATTTCCATTCCCTATTTTCCACCGGATTGATTAATTACGTGCTGAATGGCGGAACTCAACGCTGCGGTTTACCTTATTACTAGACCCAGGAAATGAAAATATACATGCATACATACATATATAGCTTCACGCTGTATCCCGCATATAACAAGGTCACTCCGTACCCCACTTTCCACCGAATTGAGGCATTGCGTGCTGAGTGAAAGAATCAAACCCAGAAAATGAAAAATTCCAATTCCTGGAGTGGGAATCGAACCCACAACCTGTCGCGTACAGTCGCACGTTTGTGCCTCTGCGCCACGACAGGCGTTAGGTTAGGCATTAGGGGAATGATTATTAATATAAATTATTTAAATTTTCCCGCTTTACTAAGACAAAACACGACGTTGAGTTTTGCTAATCTGAAACAAGACATGCAATGTCTTGTTTTCATGCAGAAAGTGGAGAACGGAGTGTCTAGACACTAGACACTAGACCTTAACACTAGATTTTTTCAAACTACCCAGGAAACAGTGTAAAGCTAATTTGTTTTTCCAAATAAAATGATTCTAACAGTCCATTTCATTACATAATAAAAACATTTATTTTGTTTATTCCCAACGTACAGTTGGCAAGTGGCCATGCACTCTTACGTCAATTTTTAATAATTTGTTTACTGAGCTAGTAACGTGGCAAAGTGAATTCTTACTTTAATACCTTGTTTATTTCCCGGATTTCTATTAATATAGAATCATACATATTTTTTTAAAATTATAATTTATTATTGTTTATTTATAAATACTTGTGTCGCCGTTGATGCGTTAATAACGCGTCCTAGCAACGTACTTATATGTCACTTTATATAACATGGATGTCAAACCATGGTAGTGTGTTTAACATTTATTTTATTAATTATATATATTTTTTATGTATTATTTTAAAAAGTTACTACCATTCTCCACTCCTTCGCTATATAAACTATAAGTGTGCCAAGTTTCATGCTCCTCCATCCGCGTAATTTTACAAAAAATGGTTCCAAAAGATTTGCTTCACGTATTAGTATATAGATATAATATATCCAATATTAACATTTATTGAGACCATCGCGGCGTAGTGGGACAGTGTCTGACTATTAAAGCGAGTGGTTTTGGGTTCGATTCTCACTTGAGGTAATGTTAAATGGAAAAAATAATTATACGTATTTATTTTGTAAGTATTAATGTAAGATTTTTGATCTAAATATACATATATGTAAAGGCAATCTAATAATTTTCTCGTTTACGCAGTGAAACGGTTTAGTTGCTTAAGTTACTTAATTGTTTGATGTATTAAAAGCTAATATTAATTAAAATTATGATGAACAATCATGTTGAATATCATAGTATTATTTTTAAGCAATATAAACTACGCCTGTTGTGGGTTCGATTCCCACTCCAGGAAATGTAAAATTTAGTACTTTAATTTCTTGGGTTTGGTAACAAGGCAAAGCGTGGCGTTGAGTTCCGCCAGTCAACACGCAATGCCTCAATTCGGCGGAAAGTGGGGAACGGAGTTGTTGAAAGAGAATGGAGTGTCTTAACACTAGGTTCTTTGGTTCCCTCTGCCTACCCTTCTATATGCGGGTTACAGCGTGAAGTTAAAAAAAAACTATTTATGCAAGATTTTAAAGTAAGAAAAACGACTTTAATTGTTAATTATAATAAGAATGGTTTTAAGTCTAAGATTCGATATCTATGGTATATGACTCTTGAATTTTATATACGAGTATTAACGGAAACTGAAGAAACTTATACTGAACAACTATTGCAAATGTGCAATTGCTTTTTACTTATTTTTAACTTCACGCTGTAACCCGCATATAGCAGGGTAGGCAGGCAGGGTAACCAGAGAACCTAGTGTTAAGACACTCCATTCTCTTTCAATTATTCCGTTCACCACTTTCCGCCGAATTGAGGCATTGCGTGTTGAGTGGCGGAACTCAACGCCGCGCTTTGCCTAGTTACCAAACCCAAGAAATAAAAATACTAAATTTTACATTTCCTGGAGTGGGAATCGAACCCATAACTTGTCGCGGTTACAGTTGCACGCTTGTGCCTCTGCACCACGACAGGCGTTACTTATTACATATATTATAGTTAGATGGTTTTTATAGTTGTACATGAGATTTTCCAGATTTTTGGTTTCCATAAGTTTAACTAGTCCATTATCACCTTGTAGGTTTTTTTTAAATTTTGCGCTTTATTCCGCCAAGCAAATTATTGAGAATGAAGACAGACACTCCGTTCGCCGTTTTTTACCCGATTTCGAGGCATTGCATGTCAAGTAGCGGCATTCAACGCCGCGCTTTGTCTTACCAGAGTGAGAAAATAATATAAATATAATCTTTCCCCTAAGCTGGAATAGAAATCACTGCATCATAATAACCCCTATTTTTGATACCCACTAGGAAGTGAGAATCGAACACAACCAACTACGTTTACAGACACTGTCCCACTGCGCCAAGATAATCTCCAATAATATTGATATAATATATATGTAATTGATATTGTTTACGTTACGTGTATGCTTAGTTATAATTATAAATAGAGAATCTTGTATCTATTTTTAACTTGTTTTGTTTGGCTCAAAGGGCGATTAGTTTTTTGAGATTTTTTCCCCTTTCAGCCAGGTTTTTTCCCTTTCCTACCCATCCTTTCCCCAAAATGTGGTGGTTCCGATAGCGGACTACTACATTATCCTCCCCTTCCATCTGTATCCTCTAGGTTGGCAACGCATCTACAACATCTCTGGTGGTGTAGATGTTCATGGGCGAAGGTAACCACTTACCATCAGGTGGTCCTTCTGCTCGTTTGCCATCCGTTATCCATAAAAAAAAATCATTGATTTTCCCTATTTTTACACATATAAAATGAAACTGTTTTATCATCTATTAATCGCGTATATTTTAATATTTGAGAATATATTTTAGAAATTAAATTTTGACGTTTCATATTTTACAATAGTCCGTGAGGACATGAAGTTCAAGACACTCACATCGCTTTCCGACTGAAATAAAGATATTGCTTGTCGAGGAGCGGAATTCAACGCCGCGCTTTGTCTTACCGAAGTGATAATAATTTAAATATAATCATTTTCTCGGGTGAAGATCGAACTCACATCTAATTGTGTATATTCAGACGCTTTTCCACTGTGCCACGATAGTCTCTTCTTCTTTTTTTATTAATAAATTAATACATCACTATTTCGCATTTTTTATATTTACATTTCACAGTGAACTGATAAACGGA
>JAKGSA010000448.1:106577-156142 GCA_033558755.1 Philaethria dido | reverse complement strand
CGGACCCTTCTACGTTCAACATTTCTATGCCTTTTTTACATTTTTTCTCATTTTTAGTGTATGAATAATACTTTAAATTATTTAAATTAAACTTTAACAAAAACTACTTGACTTCAAATTAAATGCACTAAAAATTAAAATTATTACAAACACCACTCGTCAGATCATAATAAAATTTAAATGGGACCATATCGAAAGCACTAGCTATCAGTAAAAAGTTATGGGGTAACACGCAAAATACAGAATTAAGAGCCTCCTCTTTTTTTGAAGGTGGTTAAAAACATTAAAATATGAATTGTAGGATTTTATTATACATATATACAAATAGATGGTGAAAGAATCTTTATTTCTGCCAAGATGCTTCTAATATAGATAGAAGCATTATATCTATTTTCCTGAACGTAAATTGAATAAAAAACTGGCTTTGACTTTGTATACGGCTTTACATTATTAAATTATAACCTCCTCGTTAGAAGTGTTTCCTTCTTATATTACCGAGTATTCGCTTCTTGGTATCTTTTTAAGCTTCACGTTGTATCCCGCACATAGCAGGGTAGTCAAATCGAATCTATGAAGTAAGAACCTAGTGTTAACACTCCAGTGTCATCATCTTAAGTCATTGTCATCATGTCAAGTGATGAACTATTTAAAAATAAGTAAAGTATTGTTAAAATATAAAATATACTTATCATTATAAGTCTTTCGAGATTATTGCACATTAAGTAAAACTATTTTAATTGTATTTTTATTATTTTGTTAGAGTTCAGGTTATATTAATTTTTAAAATTTACTTACAAATTACCTGAAAATACTTCTTTTTTTTTTAACTTCACGCTATATCCCGCGTATAGCAGGGTAGGCAGAGGGAACCTGAGAACCTAGTGTTAAAACTCTCCGTTCTCTTACAACAATTCCGTTCCCCACTTTCCGCCGAATTGAGGCATTGCGTGCTGAGTGGCGGAACTCAACGTCGCGCTTTGCCTTGTTACCAAATCAAGGAAATGAAAAATTCCATTTCTTGGAGTGGGAATCGAACCCACAACCTGTCGCGCTTGCAGTCGCACGCTTGTGCCTCTGCGCCATGACAGGCGTTGACACAGGGGATAAAAGTGTCAAGCTTAAATAAATAAATAATATACATATTTATATATTTCAGATAAACAAAGTGACGTTCGCGCCACTAGTGGTGTCGACGCTGTTCATTCTTCTCACTTCTTTATTGGCACATTGCGCGAGAAGATTGGTCCAGAAAACGGTTAAGGAACCCTTTGTACGGCTACTTCTAGAGGAGGCGATAGCTGCTGCTGAGTTATGTGGATGCTGTTTTGAACTTATTGTTGGTATGTAGAAAAAAAAGCTACTTTATGTTCTCTATTTAATTTAATTGAAGATGACAAAAATAAATTGTAGCAATCGTATAAGAATTTTCATGTAGCTTGATATAATATATGGTTTAGTGGTCAGAACGCTTGAAAAGGCTTCCAAGGGGCGCAGGTTTGAATTTCCCTACGTCCAAATTTTTATACGCCTTCAAAAAATGATTTTTTTTTTAATTTAAGATGTTCAAAGCATTCATCATCATGGAACTTATTTCTATCGTATTTTACACGTTTATGTACATATATATATATGTACATATATGTGCAACATAGCTTGCATGGACTTCGCGATTCTTACCATTTCATTTTCAATGTATGTTCTTCAGTTTCCGACATAAATCATCAGACCATATCAGATGAACTTGTTATCATTTAAAAAAGAATTATAAAAAATGGTTCTCGCAGTAAAAAGTAATGCCGTAACACACATGAAAAAATACAGTCGAATTGATCCCCTCCTTCATTTTTGATGTTGGTTAAAATATGTATATTAAAATTTTCAGTCGCTGACAACTTTGGTGTAGCAACGTACGCTATCTTCTTATTTGTTCTAACGATTTGGTGGTCTTTGAACTGGGGAGATGCATCGGCCTGTCCGTACACTCACATCGAAGATGTTATTGAAGGTACAGCATTTTTATAACTATCTATAACTAAACAAGTTTTATCACAATTTGTCAAGTAAATGAGATATAAATTGAATTGAGCTTAGTACTAATAAAAAAGTGACAAATATTTTGTGGACTAATATAAAATTTAGTATACCTATTTATAAAGAAAGACTAGAATACTATTCTTAATTATACAGAAATATATTAAATTAATAAGATAAATGATTGACATACGAAAACAGTAGTTAAAACGGACATACTCGTGTACACTGTTAAGTTAGTACGTGAATCAAAAACTTTATACCACTTTTTACGAAAATTATGCGAACAGAGGAGCATGAAACTTGGCACACTTATAGTTTATGTAGCGAAGAAGCGCAGAAAGATAATATATATTTTTTAAATAATGCATAAAAGTATATTAAATTAATAACATAAATATTACACACACTACCATGGTATGATATATACGTTGTAAATGTGACATATACGTTGCTAGACAACGCGTTGTTAACGCGTCAACGTTGTCAAGTGCAGGTAAAAGCATGAACCTTTAAAAAAACATATGAATTATATATTTTTTTTATGTTTGGTACAATATATTGAACACATATTTATATACATATATTGAATACTACCTTTCGCATTGTCAAAGACAAGTGCAACACTCAAGCTCTCTCCATAGGCTGTAACAGTACTAAAACTAAAACACCAAGTTTCCTCTTTGTTCGTTTGCACAATGCGCTTTTAAACAAAGTTTTGATCCTAACTAATGCTACTTACAGGGAAAGGCGACGTACGTAAGGCTCTATTGAAAACTTGGGCGGAGTTGACGGGCGGTTTGTTAATCTTCAAATATGTGCAAATGTACTGGGCGTTGGAGATCTCTGAAACACACAAAAATAAGGCTTTCGAGGATTGTTCGGCTGATTTACAGGTCAGATAAGTGAAATTGTTTAGTAATAAATAACCCTTTTTACCTCATGGCAGGGTAGTCAAAGAGAATCTAGTGTCAAGACATACCGTTCGCCGCTTCTCATCCGAATTCGAGATTTTATGTGGAAAGTGGCGTAACTCAACATCGCACTTCGTCATACCAGAGTGTAGACATTTTTTTCAAACTTCACGCTGTATCCTGCACATAGCATGGTAGGCAGAAGGAAACTGGGAACCTAGTGTTAAGACACTCCGTTCTCTTAAGATTTCCGTTCCCTCATCATCGATCATTGTCTCAATTGATCAAGTAGATCAATTGAGACAATGCGTGTTGAGTGGCGAAACTCAACGCCACGCTTTTCCTTGTTACCAGAGTGAGAAAATGAAAATACTAAATATTAATTATTTAAATTAATATTTTCATTACTTGGAGTGGGAATCGAACCCACAACCGATCACGTTTTCAGTCAGGCACTGCGCCAGGATGGCCTCTTAAATATTTTGTATAAAGGTTTTATTTAAATAATGCAACATATTAATTGAATTACGGCGGCCTTTACTAAAATAACGCTTCATTTCGATACGGTGAAGAGCTATTGAAACTGTTGTGGTAGTTCGTCGTTAGTCATTATAAAATTTTATATTAAAATTATTCATACAAATTTTAAGATTGATTTTGGCGAAACTGACATATTGGGGAATATTTATTTAATAAATTCTTTGTACTACTTCACGTTTTATCCCGCAAAGGCACTAGACAGAGAATCTAATGATGTGTTCCGGTTCGATGACCTGTAAGCCAGGCTTTCCCTATTCCCACCCATCCTCTCCCTAGAATGTGGTGGTTCCTACATTCTCTTCCCCTTCTATCTGTATCCTCTACCTCGGTAACGCGTTTACAACACCTCGGTGTTGTAGATGTCCATGGGCGAAGGCAACCACTTACCATCCGGTGATCCTTGTGCTCGTTTGCCATCCATTATCCATAAAAAAAAAGAGTCAAGACACTCCGTTCTACACTTTCCGTCTGAATTTATGACATTATGTGTTGAGTTGAGTTTAATTTAAATATTATTCCCCGAGTAAGGAGCGAACCCATAATTATCGTGATTATAGTCACACGCTGTTGCCACTGCACCATGATGACGACAAAGTCATATTTTGAATAAATAAAAAGCATTATAATTTTTTACTACTTAATATGTATAAATGTTTTCTATTTCACTTTACATACATAGCTTCACGCTGTATCCCGCATATAGCAGGGTAGGCAGAGGGAACCTAGTGTTAAGACACTCCGTTCCCCACTTTCCACCGAATTGAGGCATTGCTTGCTGAGTGGCGGAACTCAACGCCGCGCTTTGTCTTTCACTTTGTTAATTATAAATTATTAAAATATAGATGTTTAAAATAATTATTAACACAATACTACTATTTAGTAAGAAAGAACAACGACAGTGAATTTTTTTCATTAAAATTTAACTGCTGTAATAAAATGATTGCTTAACAGCTTCAGTTTTACGCTTTATTCTGCATTGTAGGGTAATCAGCGTGAACATAGTGTCAAGGCACTCCGCCGCTTTTCGGCCATATTCAAGACATTGCATAAAAAAGCGCGGCGTTGAGTTACGCCACTCAACAAACAATAGCCACGCAACACACTAGGTCCTCAGGTTCCCTCTGCCTACCCTAGTATATGCGGGATACAGTGTGAAACTAAACAAAGACCTAATCGTAAAGAATAGAGTGACAATTTTTTTATGTTATCAACAACGCTTGATTATAATAACTAAAAAGACATCTAATATTTAACCTTCATACTATAAAAACGTGAATTTAACATCCCATTGTAGTGATTGAAGCTTAATTAATAATTTCATAGCGCCCCAAATGCAAATCACAGGAACACACTCCTCTGGTTATTACAGGGGCGCCATAGCAACGTCCTTTCCAGACAAGGCTGCATTTACTTGGATGCGAGCTCTAGAGTCCGTTAGGGCACAAAATAATTAACGTACTAGCTTTTAGTTAAGAAAATAGTTGATTTCTAGGTTTATTTGTGTATAATAATGTATACTAATATTATTATAAATGGGAATGTGTGTTTGTTTGTTTGTTTGCCTTTTACGTCGCAATGAAGTGTTGTTAAAGTATTTTTTTTTAAAGGAGTGGCCATCGTGACGCAGTGGAATACCCTCTCATTGTAAACGCGATTGGTTAAGGATTCGATTTTCACTCAGGGATGTATTTAAATTGTTTTCATTTCTACGTTCTGGTAAGACAAAGCGTAGCGTTACGCCGCTTAACTGTAATATCTAGAATTAAGGCGGAAAGTGGAGATCAAAATATTTTGACACTAGATTCTCTTTGATTGCTGGCTATGCGGTAAAAAGTATAAACCTAATGATACCAAAAAGATACGGAACTGCATAGTGACATGAAATACTTTTCTCCGTAATACCATATGTTATTCGTCCCAAGCGTAAATAATGTGAATTATCTCATGATTTAGTGGTAGACGTTCTTAAGATATACGGTTACGTTTTTTTATTTCTGAAAGTTTCTGAAAGTGCTAGCTTTGATTTTTTTGATTTAGTTAAGTTACTCAATACTTATATATTAGTTTAATCAAATGTCTATTGATTATTTTTAAAAAATGTATAGGCAAGTCGACTTAAATATTTAATACTATTTCTCAATGTTTTTGGGTTAAAAGCTGGGAAAGGAAGTGGCGGAAGTAAGGTTAGATAGGAAGTACGTTGTGTGAGAAAACTAAGTGATTTCTAGTACGCACTTCCTGTAGACTAAGTAGGCTCGTAAGAACAAATATCCGTACGAGGCGTGAATAGGTACATAATAGATACATAAATATATAATAGATACATAAATACCATATAGATATATAATAGATACATATTTACCATATACAATGTTTTAAATATTAATCAGCATTATCCTAATACTTCATTCATGATATGAAATAGATGATTATTTCATCTTATCAAAAAATCAAGCTGATAAAGTACTTTCAGGTAAAACTAGAAAAAACAGCAATTGCAAATAAAACTTAAACTTAATAATAAGGGCTCAAAAATTATGGATTTTCAACTTGTCGATATAATCGATATCGAAATAATTTAGGAAAAAACAACTGAAAAAACAACTCCAGAACAGAGTTTATTGATGCTCTCGTTGTCAAATGGGGAATGAAATATAAAGAGAGTGGTGTGAGTATGAGTCTGACTGTGAACATAGTTATTGTGAAGTCGATATCCTCTGGGGAGAATGATTATACTTAAATTATTTTCTTTTTGATGCTATTGTAATGCTTGTTAAGTGTCATTACTGAAAGAACAGTGTCACGATTTTGAACAAAAAGTGAAAACGAATTGTTTTGACTCCAGGTTCTCTCTGACATGAGATAATTATAATAAATTATGTTTCTTAAGCATACATCTATTCTGGAAAATTAAATATTTTTCTTTATAAAACCTATCAAGCACCTTCACGCTTTATTCTGCATCGCATTGGTCAGAGTGAATCCAATGTCAAGACACTGCGTTCGCTGCTTTCCATCCGAATTCGAAACATTGCGTATTAGGTGCCGGAATTTAACGCTGCACGTTGTCTTATCAGAGCGGAGAAAATATGATAATTTAAATATAATTCCTCTGACTGGGAATCGAATCCATAACCAATCGCATTTACAGTCAAACGCTGCCCCATTGCGTCGTGATGGATTTTTTTTCTTTATTAATTTACTATTTTTTTATTATATTTATAATAAAAGGTGCCAGTGCTATATGGAGCGGTGGTAGAAGGTGTTGCCACGTGTTTATGCAGACTTGCCTCCAGATCGCTCAGTGATTTGAATCCGAGATACGCTACCGCTATCGACTCATTCATTGGAACGTCACTTGTTGTTGCCGGTGAGTGTTTGGTTTTTTCAAAATTAAATATTTGACTTAAAAGTTTGTCTTTTTTTTTAATTCTTTGCACTTTGTCGACGAAAGTGCTAAAATACTTAATGAATTTATTAAACATTATTTATTAACTAACTAATAAAATTTCTTGTACAATACAAGTTAGTTGCACTTGTATCTTTTTGAATTTTAACACTTCTGATTTCATTATATGTATATATATATAAAGTAAAATGAAAAAAACAATCAGGTATATCGATATATCGATTTATATCACCTTTTAAGCATTCGTATTTTTTGAATGCAAGCCTAAAAACTTTGCTTTACTCTATTTCTTTTAATATATGCTTAAAAAGCTTCATGCATGTTTCTGATACTTTTCATTATTTCATAAATTTTCATTCAGGAATGTTTTATATTTTAAAGCATATCTTCTTCTTTAAAAACCAAACCAAAATACTATATTCATTAAATTAAACTATTTTAACCGGACTTATTGCGTATATTTTAGTATTCGGAAAGACATTTTTAGAAATCCGACGTTTCGAACACTTTACAGTCCGTGGTCCACAAGTGACCACGGACGGTAAGTCTAGCGATTCATCCGGTTAAAATAGCTACATTATATATGTAAAATCACGAAAATCAAAGATCTCACAATTTAGAATTTAAAAATATTATTATTCTCACAGTTCATTACACTCAACTGCCAATTGTACCATATACTGTATATATATATTTATAAAATATCATATTAATAATAACATAATACAATTCATCCAATAGTAATATCATTTTGCAGGGGTCCTCAATAGGCATACGGTACTCACATACCGCTATGAGGACAGTACCAACGCTGATCTCAGTGTGTCTGTCTTTTGCAAAGTCCATGTAGGAAAAGGTACTTTAGACGTTCTAAATAAACACTCATTTACATTCATATTACTAAAATGTGTTTTAAAATAGTATCATCTTTTTAATAAACTTAATTTAAATTGAAAGCTTAAATAAACTAGAGTCCCCGTTGACGCGTTAACAACGCGTTGCGTAGTAACGAATATGTCACTTTATATAAACATGGATGTTAAAGCATGGCAGTGTGTGTAACATTTATTTTATTAATTTAATATATTTTTTATGAATTATTACAAAAAGATATCATCATTCTGCACTCCTTCCTTATATAAACTGTAAGTGTGCCAAGTTTCAAGCTCTTCGACCGCGTAATTTTCGTAAAAAGGAGGACGAAGTTTTTGGTAAGTTTGCTTCATACATTCATAGATAACTTATCATAAAAATTAGACTAAGGTTAGTTATAAAGTGAACGTAATAAACAAATATCCTTAACAACGTATATGTCACTTTGTTCAAAAAGTATGGTAGTGTGATTAATATTAATTTTTTAATTTAATATTTTTCTGATAAATAGTTATAAAAAAAATATTAGTGCTCTGTATTTTTTCTCGAAGTAAATTATATGTATTCCAAATTTTATACTCCTCTGTTCCTCTGTATTTTCATAAAAAAAGATCCAAAGCTTTTGCTTCATCTATTAATAAAATGATTTGCGACTACAGAAATTTAAGACGACTATAAAAACAATGTTAATAAGTAATGCCTAGTACTCTTAGAATATTCAAACCATAAAAAATTGTGGAATTAAGATCATTTGAATTTTATACAAGCTAGCTACCATTGTATTAGAAATAATAAAATTGTAACTTTTATATTTGAAAAGAGCAACTGTTGAGTTTCTCGCTGCCTCTTCTCAGCAGAAGTGCCTTTCGAGCCGTAGTAATAGTAGCTTTATGCTGATTCGATGATTTAAAAGTGCTTGCAAACATCTATTTAAATAAAGGATATTTAGAATTTGAGAATATAAAAGGTCCGAGTTTGCTTAGTTTATATGAATATTAGTTAATACATACATACATAGCTTCATGCTGTATCTCGCATATAGCAGGGTAGGCAGAGGGAACCTGAGAAATTAGTGTTAAGACACTCCATTCCCCACTTTCCGCCGAATTGAGGTATTACGAGTTGAGTGGCGGAACTCAACGCCGGGCTTTGCTTTGTTACCAAACCCAGGAAATGAAAAAATCCATTTCCTGGAGTGGGGATCGAATCCACAACCTGTCCCGTTTACAGTCGCACACTTGTGCCTCTGCGCCACGACAGACGTTATACAGTAATAGTTAATGCATTAGAAATTCATTAACGTAATGAAATAAATATTACACACAATATTATTTGACAAACATTTTGATGTACAAATATAACATCTGTTGTTAATTCATCGTTGATAATAAACAAGATCTAGTATTTCTTACTTATACTTCCTGTTAATTGAGGTAACGTAAATTTTCAATATAGACGTTCAGCATACTTTTATATTTTTTTTATATTTTTAATGATATTCAGAAAGTTTCTCCCTGTGAGGTGACAGGGTTAGAATACAATTCCCCTCCGTCATCCCAGTAGGTAGGTGGTAGAAGGTACGTCGTCCGACTAGCTTGTGACCACTATCATGTCAAAGACGAACCGCAAAATATCTAATGATCTGTTCCGATTCGATGGCATATAGGCAGGTTTTTCCTATTCCCACCCATCCTTTCTTCAAAGTGTGGTGGTTCCGATGGCGGACTGCCACGGCCACTATATTTTCTCCTCCCTCTTCCATCTAGGTCGGCAACACACTTACAACATCTCTGGTGTTGTAGATGTCCATGGGCGAAGGTAATCACTTCCCATCAGGTGGTCCTTCTGCTCGTTTGCCTCCTTTAATCTATAAAAAAAAAGTTTCCATATCTGAATTACACAAAAAAGAATTGAAAAATTGAAAAGCAGCACCTGAGTCTTCTTCACTTATTATGTTGGCAACTAAAACTTCTACCAATTTTTCACCAAACTCTACCTACCTAACAAAATGACTCTCGGATGACATGCTAACTAAAAGTTTAATCAAATTACTTTTTAATTTGTGACTTCTTTCAAGGTTTTTAATGAGTTTCCTTCAGAAGTTGTGTCTATGTCGACTAATTTTAAAAGATTTTCTATTAATATAAAGTTAAGATGAAATTCTAATCTTAGAGAAATTAAATTAGATTTTTAATATGATTGAGTAAATTTAAAAAGATTTAATGGTAATCGAATCTTATATTTTTTATATTGGATTAAGTGGTTGTTAATTACATACATTCATAGCTTCACGCTGTTTCTAGCAGGGTAAGCAGAGGGAACCTAGTGTTAAGACACTCCGTTCCCCACTTTCCGCCGAATTGAGGCATTGCGTGCTGGCGGAACTCAACGCCCGCTGTGCCTAGTTACTAAACCTAGGAAATGAAAACACTACACTTTTACATTTCATCACTGTTGGCCTCATTAGGAAGCTTCAAGTCACTCAACGAGCTATGGAGAGGGCTATCCTCGGGGTTTCCCTGCGTGATAAAATTCGCAATGAAGAAATCCGTAGGAGAACGAAGGTCACCGACATAATCCTCAAAATATGCAAGTTGAAGTGGCAATGGGCGGGCCACATCGCTCGTAGAACCGACAACCGATGGGGAAGAAAGGTTCTCGAGTGGCGACCACGAACCGGAAGGCGTGGCGTGGGACGGCCCCCTACTAGATGAACTGACGATCTAGTCCGAATTGCAGGAAAGCGCTGGATGCAGGATGCATCCAGTCGAGCTACATGGCGTTGTATGGGGGAGGCCTATGTCCAGCAGTGGACGTCTGCCGGCTGAAGATGATGACACTTTTACATTTCCTGGTGTGGGAATTAAACCCACAACCTGTCACGTTTACCGTCGCACGCGTTAATGTTGCTTGTTAATTAATCTTTTTTATTATAATATGAAATAGGCATTTGCACCTAATAGTTAGAACATAAAATTAAGAATACTCACATAAGTTAATACTTAGGTGTATTCTTAATTTTATGACTGCTAAACGGCAATTTATAAAAAATGAAAAATCGTAATATATTATTAGCGAAGTATGACAATTTTTTTGTGTACGCCGTGTAGCCGTTGCCCACACAGGATAAAATTATTTAAAAAAATCACGTGTTAGCCCATTTTTTTAATTTATTTTTTTAACAAATGAAAAATAAGTAATTATTAAAAATTTCTCTGCCTAGGACTATCATTAGTTCATTTCACGCGTGCATTTCGGAGGCAGAATTAGTAGTCTTTTCAAATTTGGTTAGGTAGAGTAAGCTAGAGGGGCCCCCTTAAAATGCACGTTAGCTCTCGCCTTCACTGTCAATTAGCTATTGACAGCTAACGTGCATTTTAAGGGGGCCCCTTAAACCTACACTTGGATCGCAGCGTCTCACGGAATAATATGAAATTTCATCTCCATCTTAATCAATCAATCAAAAGGCATAGACAATTAAATAATTAAAAAATAACTTAAAATATATATTTTTTCAAACTTCATTTTGATTTACAAAGCATGGCCACTGTAAATATTTTCCTTTTACATTTTCACTTGTTAGTTTTAATGCACCTTCATTATTACGAAACCGCGTTTAAAATCTACTTTAATTTAAGAGCTGACGATACTGTTATTAATTGCGGAAGCATATCTACGTTTTGTGGGATTTAATTGTTGTTTTCGTGGTTTTGAAATGGTGAAAGAAATTTTCTTTTAGTATTATTTTACTCTTTTTCTCGTATAACAGAGAAGTCAGAAAGAACATAGTGTCTTTTGTCCACTTTTTGTTTGAATTTAAGACATTGCGTGTTATATGGCGGGACTCAACGCCGCTCTTTGTCATACCAGAGTAGGGAAATATTTTTTTTTAACTTCACGCTGTATCCCGCATATAGCAGGGTAGGCAGAGGGAACCAGAGAACCTAGTGTTAAGACACTCCATTCTCTTTCAACAATTCCGTTCCCCACTTTCCGCCGAATTGAGGCATTGCGTGTTGAGTGGCGGAACTCAACGCCGCGCTTTGCCTTGTTACCAAACCCAAGAAATGAAAATACTAAATTTTACATTTCCTGGAGTGGGAATAATGTATATTTTTTTAAATTCACGCTGTATCCCGCATATAGCAGAGTAGGCAGAGGGAACCAGTGAATCTAGTCCAGGAAATGTAAAATTTAGTAATTTAATTTCTTGGGCTTGGTAAAAAGGCAAAGCGCGGCGTTGAGTTCCGCCACTCAACACGCAATGCCTCAATTCGGCGGAAAGTGGGGAACGGAATTGTTGAAAGAGGATGGAGTGCCTTAGCACTAGATTCTCTGGTTTCCTCTGCCTACCCTGCTGTATGCGGAATACAGCGTGAAGTTAAAAAAAAAAGAAAAAGTCTTTTAGTCTATCTAATTTACATTAAAATATTTTACATGTGAAAGTTAGTAAGAATGTATGTTTGATATTTTTTTGTTCAAAAACTACTTAACAGATCTAGATTTAACTTTATAAGAATAAAGATTTTATGTGATTTGTTCATAATATAGTGCTAAATACCATAAATTTTATCATTAATTTATAATTTTCTTACAGCATTCGATTACTCCGGCGGTTATTTCAACCCAGTATTGGCTACATCACTGAAAGCGGGATGTGAAGGCCATACCCTCGTGGAACACGCTTTAGTTTACTGGCTGGGAGCGTGTGCTGGATCTATTATATCTGTATATCTATACAAATTACCAACCATTCAGAAATATGTGAGAGGAACAACCGAAGTGAACGGTGACAGCATTTGGGCGGATAAAGAAGATTGAGCTTTTATTTATCAATTATTGTTATATTTTTCTTAAAGTTTTTATATTTATTTCTGTTAAAAAGTTGTTCTGTATGTTTAATTTTATTTGTCTAAAAGTGCCTTCTAGTCATACTATGTCTTAAACAATAAAGAATATTAATTATAAATATTTCAAAACAATTTTATCGTCATAGCATTGTATTCTACAAGTTTAATTCTTTCATTTGATTCCCATTTGGGATGTTTGTACAAAAATATGTAATCCGCCATTTTGTAGTGGCGGCCATCTTGAATTTACATCATTGTAATCACAGATTATTATTATTATTATTCTTTATTAATGATATAGAGTATAAAGGTGTGTTTCAAATATTAAATCAATATGTCAAAAAGAAGAGGGTCAAAAATCAATTACTATATGTAATCAAAAAAAAGCTTTTAAACATCTACATATTATATAAATATATATTATTGTTTCAGTCTATTATTATGAATTATTATTATTAATGAATACAATAGTCATCTTGCAAATAATGAACTTTTCAAAGTAATAATATGTGCTACGTTCATTGTTATAAATAAAATATTTATTTATTATAATGTTTTATTTTATTTACTTTCAAACATTAATATCTAACCTATTTACTTTATTTATATTTTCATATATATTATTTCGCCGACATAATGAGTAAAACCACAGCGTTGAGTTCCGACACTAGACTTGCAATATATTTAATTCAGGTGGAAAGTAGGGAATAATTTATCTCAAAAAGAAGGAAAAAGCGTGAAATGGCTCTATTTATGTACCTACGTTCAAAAATTTCGTTCTCTACTCTTCATTCACATTACACTAGATGTCAGGTATTAGGTAACCAAATCGTAGAAGCATTTTGAAATAAGCGCGCTATAAAACTTTAGTTGCATAATCAAATAAAAAATAATATCACTATGATTTCATATACGATACAGCTAACTAATATGTATCTAACAAACCGTTTAAATAAAAAATTTGTTTTCTTAAAAGGTTTTTCTTGTAAGAACCGCACGTGTCATTAATATAATTGCACTGCTTTTGAACACTGTTATAGTCTTTCAATCGTAATAAAGTAGCCTCCAAATAAAGTTGTTCTATATGTTTTGTTACTCAATTGTCAAAAATGTTGTAGAGATTCAAGTCATTGTATGTTAAATTGCGGCACTTAACGCTGCACTTTGTCTTACCAGAGTAGAGGAATTATTATAAATAGTAATTTAAATATGATAATTAGTG
The DNA here is from genome assembly GCA_033558755.1 of Philaethria dido. Lineage (NCBI taxonomy): Eukaryota > Metazoa > Arthropoda > Insecta > Lepidoptera > Nymphalidae > Philaethria > Philaethria dido. The sequence continues at coordinate 142,303 of JAKGSA010000448.1, read as the reverse complement.
GTAATGGAATCCATAACCAATCTCCTGTACAGTATGACGTTGTCCGACTGTGCACGTTGCACGATGGTATCAATTCCAATGATCGAATTCTTTCAGAAAATTAAGAATAAAGTGTCTTAGCACTAGGATCTAACGCCAAAGCGCGGCGTTAAGTTCCGCCATTCAGTACGCAATGCCTCAATTCTGCGGAAAATGAGAAACAGAGTGTCTAAACACTAGGTTCCCTTTGCCTACCCTGCTATATCGGGATACAGCGTGAAGCTATTTATGTATGTATGTAATACTAGGATCTCTCTACCATTTTGCAGGAAAACCCGTGAAGCTGCAGGATAAATGAAGATAATATAGTGATCCATTACATCTTACACGATTTTCCAAGCAATCATTATGTAAGAAACACGGCATGTAGAATTCATACCCTCTTAGCCAAGTTTAGTCTGATTTCATTTTTACACAAGAAATGTACTAAAATTGTATATTAAAAAAATCCTTTATATGTTTTGAATTCTCTTAGTGTAGTTTGAATTCAATCAATTACTCATTAATTCTTAAGAATTAAGATTCATAAACAATATTTAAGTACTGAAAATAATTGTTCAGGTAAATCAAAATAATTAAACGGAACCTCTATATATTGCTAGGTCTATGTATAACCTATTAATGTTAGAACGTACAAGAAAAATCTTATATACGTATTTTATAGTTAAAAGTTTGAACGCAAGCATGTTGCTGAGAATTTCTTGTAAAGAACTCTTAATATTTTTAATGACAGCACGAATAATAACTGGAATAAACAAAGGAACATTCCAGGTTGAAGAAAACAACGAGAGCTTACAGTTCATGAAATGTTTCAGTATTATATCTGAAGTACATCAAATGAGCTTCAAAAGAACTTTTGCTATTTATGAACATAATAATCAAGACGATCATATAATTGAAGCTTTCATGGATTTGTTCATAGACAATCAACTACCTTTTATGAATATAAATGCAAAAGAGAACTTGCTAAGACTTAGTAAGGTATACGATGGGAGTATATTTGTGATAAGTTATTTTAAAACGTGCGAAGAAATGTTACAGATTGATTTATCAATTTTATACATCAAATTCAGTTACATTTTTGTTATTGATTCGTATACAGATGACGAGTGTGTTCGAGCAATCAAAGATATTCTATCTCCTGTTCAATATTATGGTATTACATTTCTAACTAAAGATCAAAATATTAATACATATAAATTGCAAACACTTATTCCTGAAATTGATGAAGAAACGTGTAATTTGGCTAAAATTGTACCGATTGAAGTTATTAACACTTGTCAAAATGGAACGCTGGAAAAAAATAAAACAACCGATATATTTCCTATAAAAACTCCAAAAAATCTAAAAAAATGTAATTTCAACGTTGGTATGGCAACACTATTTCCATATTCAATATTAGAGAAGAAGGAAACGTATAAAAATCTAGATCCAGTTACTGACAAATGCTATGGCGCAGATATTGAATATATGAAAATATATGTAAATATATTTAACGCTACTTTGAAAATGTATTACATTTTTAGAGAAGAAGAAAATCCCTATTTACATTCTGAATTTTTAGAATATCTGTATAATAGAACACTAGACGCTTGCGCCGGCGGCCTTTATAGAATATATGGTACTGTTGTAGCGTACTCTGGCATATATTCAGGTCAGTCAGTGATTTGGGTGTACACAGTAGAGAGGGAAATAAGATCGTGGCAATCACTAGTCGTTAAAATAACAGGTCTTTATATATTTTTTATATTTTATATTTGCTACACAGTACTTTGGAAGCTGATGAGCAGGTTTGACAATCGGTCTGATTCAACACAAGACACGCTCATCTACGCTTGGGGAGCTTTAATGGGAACGTCAGGTTTACAGGACGCTCGGGGACTTAAGCAGAAAATTTTAAATGTCGTCTATTTAATTATGTGTGTACACTTATCTTCATACATAGGAACTCAGATATATTACTATCTTACTATAGAACAACCGCCCCAAACATTTAAGACCGTGGATGAATTATCGCTTTCAGATAGAAAGCCTTATTTAAGGTTATCATCAAAATATTTTATTGATGAAAAGAAACATAAAGCATATGCGAATTCATCTTTTGATTGTGCTGATTTTGAAGATTGTGAAAGGGCAATGGTAAAGCATAAAGGTACAACTATTATAATCGATGGACAAATGCCTCCACTACAAGCGACAACGGCAGTTAACGACGAGGCGCGAGTTTTAGGTGTTCCACAAGTAATATTGTTTGTATATCATGAGATGATTATAAGAAAAGATCACATGCTCGTGACGAAGTTTCATGAAATTGCTAGTAGGCTATTCGCATCTGGTATATGTCACAAGTTATATAAAGACGCTATTGGCATCACTGTTGTGGACAGAGCTAGGATCGCAAATGAGAATATATTGTCGAACAGCTACAGTTGTATAGTCGGATGCCAAATTACCTTGCGGGAGTCGGTTGGCGCATTTTATATATGGATCATTGGTTGTTTACTTTCTTGTTGTGTTTTTGTAATTGAAATTCTTTTGAATAACAAATTGAAGAACAAAATTAACTAATAAATATTTAAATGCACTGTTAGTATACAGACCTATATACTGCACTTGTTACCATATGTTGGAACGGAATTGTTGTAAGAGAACGGTGTGTCTTAACACTAGGTTCTCAGGTTCCCTCTGCCTACCCGACTATATGCGGGATACAGCGTTAAGTTAAAAAAAAAAAAAGAAAAATCATTGCACTTATTATTGTGTGAAGGCGAAAGTTTAACGCCGACTTTCATTTTGAGGTCACTTTTTTTCGCCGTAATGGGTGTATAGACCCTTGCATATTTATTTTATAAAAAAATCGATTGGGTGAAAATTGTTTTAAATAAGTATAATAATAAATAATGTAAGTATTTAATAAGTTAAAGTAAGATAAGCCGTGGCGTTGAGTTCCACCACTCTACAAACAATGTGTCAAGAGAAGTGTCTTGAGTCCTTTCTCTGCATTTAGGCGGAAAGCGGAGAACGGAGTGTCTTGACACTAGTCTTTCTCTGTCTGTCCTCTGACTTTAGCCTATATATGTATATATAAATTGAATAAAAAATCTAATAAGTCAACTTAAATTAAGGCACAGGTGTGTATAATATCTTAAAATATTGTCATTTTTGATAATAAATTTAAGCGAAGTAGGATATTAAAGGAAAAATGTTGAAATGCTTTTCAATTTTCTTGCAACAGCAGCAATTTGTGTCCTCAGATTAAGTTTAATGAGAGAATTCCAGTGTATTTGTCGCAAGCATTTGGTTAATTAAAAAGTTACAAAGTCTCCCGCCTCGATTCTTTTTTCTTTTTTACAAAACTTTGCGATGCGACATATGGAAATTAAACGCTCGGACCTCTTGAATGTTTTAGCATGTTTTTCGTGAAATTGGTTTCTTTAGCAGCTTCACGTTGAACCTGCATAGCAGAGTAGTCAGTCTCCATCGGAAATTTGTACATAGCGTGTTGAGTGGCAAAACTCATTGTCACTTTCTCTATCAAAAAGGAGAAATACAAATAAATTAAAGATATTAATTTCTTGAGTGGATATGGAACCCATAACTAAAAAGAGGGAACCTAGTGTTAAGATACTCCGTTCCCCACTTTCCGCCAAATTAAGGCATTGCGTGCTGAGTTGCGGAACTCAACGCCGCGCGTTACCTTGTTACCAAACCCAGGAAATATAAAAATTCCATCTCCTGGAGTGGGAATCGAACTCACAACCTGTCGCGTTTACAGACGCACGCTTGTGCCTCTGCGCTACGACAGGCGTTAATTTGTTGAAAAGAAATTGTTCATTTTCTTATGTATGTATGTTTTATTTATGTTTATATGTAGAGGTGTGTTTTATGTATATGAGTGTGTATATATAAGAATATGTATATTAATATGTTTTTGAATTTAAAATTTTAGTTAAATATTATTGAGTACACAAATTGCTTTAAAATTGTAGTGAAATTAGTATTGGCGATATTTTTTTGTTGTTTAATTTTAAGGTTTATTTTTTTATAAAAAAGCTGTGTTTTCCTATAGTAAATAAATAAATAAATAAATTATACAACACAATTTTTTTTTAACTTCACGCTGTATCCCACACATAGCAGGGTAGGCAGAGGGAACCTGAGAACCTAGTGTTAAGAAACTCCGTTCTCTTACAACAATTCTGTTCCCCACTTTCCACCGAATTGACATTGTTCCTTTGCGCTTATAACTTGATAAAACCTATAAATAACCATTTATAAGGGTAACCCAATATTTGTTGAAACTCGTAATACTATAATAACAAACATACTACTTATGCCTCAATTCGGCGGAAAGTGTAGAACGGAATTGTTGTAAGAGAACAGAGTGTCTTAACACTAGGTTCTCAGGTTCCCTCTGCCTACCCTGCTATATGCGGGATACAGCGTGAAGTTATAAAAAAATACTACTTATTTATATGTATACATTATGCTAGAAATAAAAAAAATCTCAATTTTTTTTTTTATAGCTTCACGCTGTTTCCCGCCCATAGGAGGCAGAGGGAACCAGAAAATCTAGTGTTAAGACACAACGTTCTCTTTTAATATTTTCATTTCCTGGAGTGGGAATCGAACCTACAAACTATCGCGTTTACAGCCTCTGCGCCACGACATACTCTCAAGTTAGGGTCTCGTAAAACGCAAAGTAAAATCTGGCTTATAATAAAGACGGACATTCATGCCCCTCGTTAGAACATACTGTTTCAAGGGGACCTTTGACAATGATGTAGTAACTAATAAGATATTGATATAACTCTTATCTACATATAGATAAAGTTCAAAATACAATGACAAATTATAAATGATTAATGTCTGGCAGTATATTATAATAGATATGTTAGAATTTGTCTTACATTCATCTCCTAGATTACACTGCCTTAAGGTTCCATATGATCTAGACGTTTTAGAAATGTAAAACATGGTGTTATTCTAATGAATGTCTAAGTAATCTTGTCAAAAACATAAATGTGAAAATGGGAGTTAAGTTCTATATGAAGAATCGCCTGTCGTGGCGCAAAGGCACAAGTGTGCGACTGTAAACGCGTCAGGTTGTGGATTTGATTCCCACTCCAGGTAATGTAAAATTTAGTATTTTCATTTCTTGGGTTTGGTACATTTCTTGGACAAGGCAAAGTGCGGCGTTGAGCTCCGCTACTCAGCACGCAATGCCTCAATTCGGCGGATAGTGGGGAACAGAATTGTTGCAAGAGAACGGAGTGTCTTAATGCTAGGTTCTCTAGTTGTCTCTGTCTACCCCGCTATACTCGTATGCGGGATACAGCGTGAAGTTAAAAAAAAAGAACTAAATGAGAACCGCCACCTTTTGTTAATGTCGGTTACAAATGCAATTGTATTCTGTGTAACACGATCCATTGAAAACGTCAATAATTCATTTACTTGAAACAAAATGTGTCATATCTTTTACTTGGATGCAGAAAATTTGAATTGTAAAATAAAACAATACAAGCGAAAATACGTTTTCAATACCGAGACCAAATAAAACACACTGATAAGGCTTCAATGTTTCACACTTTTCATAATATTTTCAGGTTTTAATGTTCACTTTTAAATCGAATATGAAAACATTTTGTTGGATGATATTTGTATTATGTAAGTTTTTTTTTTAACTTCACGCTGTATCCCGCATATAGCGGGGTAGGCAGAGGGAACCAGAGAATCTAGTGTTAAGACACTCTGTTCTCTTTCAACATTTCCGTTCCCCACTTTATTGTAGGAAGTTATACTTTATTTTATGTAAGTTAATTTTGTATTTTTCGTTATATTATATATCATTATACTCGTATTATTACGGGAAGGAACTGTAAACGCAACTGGTTGTGGGTTCGATTCCCACTCCAGTAAATGTTAGTTTAGTATTTTCATTTCCTGGGTTTGGTAACAATGCAATGCGCGGCGTTGAGTTCCGCCACTCAGCATGCAAATGCTTCAATTCGGCGGAAACTGGGGAGCGGAGTATCTTAACACTAGGTTCCCTCTGCCTACCCTGCTATATGCGGATTACAGCGTGAAGCTATGTATGTATCAGAAATATATTAAGTAAAATATCATGTGTTTGAAATACATTTTTATATAAAGTAACTCACACGGGATACCTATATTTTATACGTCCACGGTAGCCCTGTTTTTTCGTTACTCACTCAGTGATTGACAGACAATGCACAGACAAAATTAAAATATTACATAGAAATTGAGAATGTGGGGAGCGTTTAGAGAGGATTTCCCGAAAATTCTACAGAAACTGGAAAAACGCTATATTACGTTAATAAAAGTAAAAAAAAGAAGAGAGGCATGGAAATAGTGAATGCAGACGATAGCTTTGATTGCTTTACATTGTTATTCTGATTATTATAGTTTAAAAAGAATTTAATGATTAATTAAAAGATGTCTCATAAACTTTTGATTAATTTAAGAATTTGTAATCTTCCTACAATAGAGTTTATATTTATAATATTAAATATTTCCCTTTAGTAAAATATGTAATTAGTGAAAAATTTGTTGACTTCTAAGTAACTCAAATTGTGATTGAATATAGTCTTAGACGACAACATATATACTTAGATTGTTTTGGAAATTCTAAGGAAATCTAAGTTATGTAAACATATTCTTAAAAATCATTCTGAATACTTATAAAAATAGTACCACAAACATATTATAATTATAACATACTGTGACTACGCCCTTAAACTACATCTACTACAACTTGTTCATTAATCTGAATTATCCCAACACATTGTTATAAATTATTCTGAATACACTTATATAAATGTTACTAAAAATATAATTTATAATCTCTCATTGTAACTACAACTTTATACTCAATGAACATGTCCTACCCACTAAAAATTAATATTTTATAATGTACCTATACTTAACTTAATGTTTCTCATGTAAGTGACGATGTTATGTGTTTTCTTTGAGAAATAAATATCTTTGAACTTACTTTTATTGTGTTTTTGTGTTGCCTCGGTACGGTATAAGCGATGCGTATGTCACTTTATTCAAAAGTGTGCTCGATATATTTATTTTATTAATTTAATATTAGTAAAAATAATATTTTTAGAGCATTATTATAGAAAACATTGTCTTTTCATCAACCTAAATGATTTTCTTCACGTATTAAAACAATAATTTATTTGCTCAGGTCTGTTCTTCGTCTACTCAAACGGTGCAGAACCAATCGATATTAAAATAGAAAAAGGAGGCAAAATTCAAAAAGGGCCAAAGTTCATTATGATGATACCTGACAAGAAACCAATACTATCGGGATTACATAAATATTAATATATAATTTGTGACATATTGTATATTTTTTGTCTCTGTATACAACGTGAAGGTGTAATTTACATACATCTCAAAAACAGCATTTTTTTTGGTTTACTCAATATTGTTTTTAATTATCTTTTCGTTTTAAGCGTACAATACTTGGACAGTGTAGGAGTATCTATCAGATTAGAGAAGAGATCAGGTTACAATTAGTTAGAAGTAAGGTAGCGACCGCTTTCGTTATTTTATGTGCGTATAGATGTATATAGATGAAGTGGGGAACGGAATTGTTGAAAGAGAATGGAGTGTCTTAACACTAAGTGCTCTGGTTCCTTCTGCTTACCCCGCTACATGCGGGATACAGCGTGAAGTTGAAAAAAAAAAGTTGTATAGATGTAAAGTGAAGAGCTGAGAGTGATTTTTTTCCTCTGATTTTCCTTCTGCAAAAAGCAGCTTCATACCCCCAATTTTTTTGGGATCCTTCTCTTGCCTTATTACCGTATCAGTTGTCAACTTTCTATTATAAAAATATCATTCATATTTGTTTTATTACATTCCTTATAAATAAAATCCTCGTCAAAATTCAGCCTTTGTAGAATACTACGAAATAACTAGAATTTTTTAATATTAAACAGCTAAATAGTTATTTGGGAACAGTCAAGAACAGCTCGTTACAAAGAAAACACTGCAGAATTAGTAATAACGCATACAAAGGCATATTTCAAAATCTTTTGAGAGCAAGTTTTGTTTACACAATTTATAGCTGCATACTTTTAGGAATTTGGAAGTTTTCTTATTCGTGCATGAACAACTTGCACCGAGGATTTTAGGAAAAATTAAAACTGTATATTCTGACATATAATTTGGTTTAAAAAATGGGCTTATAATAAAAGAATGTTATCAAGATAGCTAAATAATATAACTACCAAAGGTTTGAATGATATATAAAATCAGGCGTATTATAAATGCAAAAACCGTCGTTTTCTAGATGAAACTTGCAATGAAGCAAAATAATACGTAAGGTACATTTATAAAGACATGAATAATTTGGTCAAAACATAACCGTAAATATCTAGTACAAGTAAATATATTTTTGAACAAATGTTAACGTGAACCATTTTCTTTAAATTTAAACTAAATTATTTTTTTATCACGCAAAAATGCTGTAGCTTATTCCTCTTTGCCTTCACAAATTGAAATATAAAATCATACCATTCAAATAAAAAGTAAAATAAAAGAAATCGTCAATCACGTAATTCAATAATCGTACTTCAAGATATTCCTCTTAAAACATCTCAGAATTTCACTTAATCGTAGAAAAAATATTAAAAGCGAACAAAAAATCAGCGAAAACATTTGAAAACCATTTGATTAAAAGCAAAAGAGTCGGATAAGTTTGGATTAAAACTATTTCTGGTGAAATGAAATGAATGCGACGGAGCGTAAACTCCATCAAAAGTTATAGAAAAGATCTCTTTGAGGCCGCTCCCCAGCATCTTATGAAAAGATGCAGATCTTGAGGGCTAAATGTCTCGCTAAGAATATGAATATTTTATTCATTCAACGTCTTATTCAAATACTTACCTTGGATGTAAATACAGGATAGAAAAATAATGAATATAAACTAGTAGTCGCCAGCGGGACAGATTTGACTGTAAACATGGTTTTGGTTGCCTATTCGATCTTCACTCGATGGCATGATATTTTTTTAACTTCACGCTGTATCTCGCATATAGCAAGGTAGACAGAGGGAATCAGAGAATCCAGTGCTAACTCACTCCATTCTCTTTCAACAATTCTGTTCCCCATTTTCCGCCGAATTGAGGCCACTCCAGGAAATGTGAAAAATAGCCTATTCATTTCTTGGGTTTGGTAACAAGGCAAAACGCGGCGTTGAGTTGCGCCACGCTCAATTCGATGGAATGATAATATTAAAATTATTCATTTCTTCGCTCTGGCAAGATAAAGTGCGGAGTTAAGTTCCGCCACTCAACACGTAATGTTTGTATTTCGACCAGAAGTTGGAAGATGAAGTATATTGCCTGTTATGCGGAAAAAAAGAAGTTGTCAGCTCCATTAAAATTTTCTTAACAACGTGTACTTAACTTTACTTTTTGTACATAATTATAATATAGTATTGTATAAAGTTAATTATTCAAGCGTTCAGGATCGATCACTAATTCTAGTTAACGTTCTAACAACTAAATTTTATATCAGCAGATTTGCTTAATTGGCTGAATTGGTGAAAATACTTTGTTTAACTTTTTATATGCAACTTCAATTTATTCGTTCATTTTCATAAAAAAAAACAATCTATTTACACATATATTGTTCTTGTATGTTATAGATTATAGAATGTTTAAGTTTCGTTGAAACAAGAGGCATGATTTAAAGCCACGATTTGTGTAATCGAAGGAAAATACTAGATATCATTACACTGATCAAATTACAGAAAATCTTTGTATATTGTAGCCTATGTAATATTCTGACATATATTCTTTATTATTGTAATAAATACTTCAAGCATGATGTTTAACTTCTTCTTTTAACTTCTTTATTTTGTAACTATTTTTCCTTAACTCAACCAACAATGTTCTTTCTCCGTTTCAAAAGCCCGCCAACCTTTGCCGCCTTTTTCTATCTCCTCCCCACGACGTTCAGAAATGACAGATAATAAATAGTTAAATTGTTAATCATAAAATATAAACAATAAATATTACTTATTAAATGTTACACAATTACTTTATGCAAGTATTTTATAATTAAACATAAATATTAATTATAGATTTTTTTTTTATCTTCACGCTGTAACCCGCATATAGCAGGGTAGGCAGAGGGAACCAGAGACCCTTTTGTTAAGACACTCTATTCTCTTTCAACAATTCCGTTCCCCACTTTCCGCAGGCTTTCGAGGCATTTCGTGTTGAGTGGCGGAACTCAACGCCGCGCTTTGCCTTGTTACCAAACCCAAGAAATGAAAATACTAAATTTTACATTTCCTGGAGTGGGAATCGAACCCACAACCTGTTGCGTTTACAGTCGCACGCTTGTGCCTCTGCGCCACGACAGGCGTTAATTAAAAAATCAATTAAATAATTTAACAATTGTAAAGTTTTATTTAGACGCGCTTATTTATTCCTGCATCCTTTACAAACTTTTGCATTTATAATACTTGTAGAACAAGCATCCAAAGCAGAAATGGAGTTCTATGAAACCACTATAACGAAGCTACAAAAATTTTTGACCAAAAAGTTTAATTTCATACAAAAAATCTTTTAAGTAAACGAACTTCAAGACGAATTGTAAAAATATATAATTTACTTTATAAAAGATCTTACTTCTTACCAGTCTATTATTAAGAGATCATCTAGACTTCCCTTTGTTACGCTAATTGTACCATTTTTCATATTCATTGGGTTCACTCTTTGTGAATCGCGCTAAAGTTTTAATGAACTGCCTATTTCTATTATCTAATTTTGTGTCAAATTTGAAGACATTTTTCGCTATGTTTTCTCATTTTGCGGCTTATGGAATATTTTCTGATGGTCATACAAAGAAAAGATGATACCAATTTACTTCGTTCTCTGTTTTCCGTTCTTTAATAAATATAATAATGGACTATCAATATGCATTGGAATAAAAATTCCGCAATCTATTTTAAATTTGATACTATAGAAATGTAAACTATATAAATAATATTTATAAGTCTAGAAAACGCCTGTCATGGCGCAGAGGCACAAGCGTGCGACTATAAACGCGACAGGTTGTGGATTCGATTCCCACTCCAGGAAATGTAAAATTTAGTATTTTCATTTCTTGGGTTTGGTAACAAGGCAAAGCGCGGCGTTGAGTTCCGCCACTCAACACGCAATGCCTCAATTCGGCGGAAAGTGGGGAACGGAATTGTTGAAAGAGAATGGAGTGTTTTAGCACTAGGTTCTCTGGTTCCCTCTGCCTACCCTGTTATATGCGGGTTACAGCGTGAAGTTAAAAAAAAGAAAAAGAAAGTCTAGTAAAGTATATCGCTATTACAGGATATTTAAAGGATAAAAAGGTATGGAGTCTTATTAAGTTCTTGGCATCCTTTTTGTTTTTTTTACTGTTTTACGGGTACAAATCTTTTCGGGAACTGAGACTAGTTATGTAGTAGGTATAAGAAGCCTGCAAATTTGTCGCCCCCGAAATTCTGCCGCCCTTAGGCTTTAGCCTACTCAGCTTGCTGGTAAATCCGTCACTATGTGGAATTAAAACCCTTTGAGTTTCATGCGGCATTGTATTAAATAAAAATTGTATTAAATAAAATTTTATACTTGAAAAGAACAACTGTTGAGTTCATCGCCGGCTCTTGATAGCAGAACTGATTTTCGACTTCCCGATACTTTGTTAATTCTACGATTTAAAAGTACTTGCAAAACTCGATTTGTCGAAAAATCATTTTGAATTTGTATCAGTAAACTCCATACACAAAGATCCTAAATTTTTATACAGTTTTTATTTATTTTTTTAAAACTAAAAAAGTTATAGTTATATTAAGAAATTCATAAACAAATTCTTTATAAATTGTATTTGTTTAAATTACTATTCTGATGTCTTCTCCATCTCTCTTTTTCTTCTTAAAAAGCAAAAGAAGTATCCATGGACAGTAGCGTTTGGCGTTCCGTTCTCTCTGACTTCCTTCCTCTAGGGATAAAGCATAAAGAAATATATCTTCACTATAAAAAAAACTAAACATCTTAAATATGGTTAAAAAAATTGTTAATTAAGTATACTTTTCTTTTCGTTTAATTTTCTCTTAGTAACAGTAAAGTGCAGGCATTATTGGGCCAGGGATTACCTCGGGTAAAACAATGATACTGACACATTTCAGCTGCACGACGCACCCAAGCGGCGAACAGTGGCAACACAATAACTTTTAATTAAATCACCCACTATGTAGTTCGCTGAGAATTTCTTGCTGACTTGGCCTTTTAGAATATTATAATTTCCTACGTTTTGCATCACATGCAAGCAATGTTATATAGTTTTATAAAAGATTTTAAATTTACCTATCTAACTTCACGCTTTATCCCTTGCGGGGTAGTCAGAGAGGACGGAGCGCCAAACGTTACGGTCCCTGAATGCCTCTTTCGCCTCTTCATGCATGCCCTCCGGGGGTCCTTATACTTTTTACGTGACCTTCCTCCAGTATCATTGATACTGTGTTCTCGAAGGTCGACCGAGGTCTCACCTACTTCTCTTGCCGCTCACCTTTGCTTCATATATCTTTCTCACCATTTTTTCATCACTCATCCTCTCGACGTGCCCAAACCACCTGAGCACGTTCTTCTTCATTCTTACTATAACATTCCCGCTTATACCTGTCTTTCTAGGTATATAGTTAAAATTTATTTTTAGAAAAACGTAGAAGGACAGTAAGTGAGAACCTAGTGTTAAGACACTCCGTTCTCTACTTTTCGCCCGATTTAATACTATTGCATGTAGAGTGACGGAACTTAACGCCGTACTTTATCTTACCAGAGCGGAGAGATGAAATAATTCACATATTATTTTTTTTAATGGTAATGGCAGACATAACTAAATGCATGTACGGTCACTAAGTGTCTCAGTTTCATTTGGTTTACAGGTTTCTGCCTACCCTGCTATACGTGAAACAACGTAAGGTCATGGTGGCGTAGTGGAACGGTGTCTAATTGTAAACGTTATTGGTTGTAGGTTCAATTCCCACTAGGAGAATGATCAAACATACATACATAGCTTCACGCTTTATCCCGCATATAGCAGGGTAGGCAAACGGAACCTAGTGTTAAGACACTCCGTTTCCCACTTTCCGCCGCATTGAGGCAGTGCGTTTTGAGGGGCGGAACTCTAAGCCACGCTTTGCTTTGTTACCAAACACAGGAAATGAAAAATACTCTTTCCTGGAGTGGGAATCGAACCCACAAACTGTCGCGTTTACATTGTTTCACATCATCATGATCATATCGAAAATATTTTGTGTTTTCCACGCTGTCAAGATAAAGCTCATAGTTGAGTTCTGCCACTTAACACGCAATATCTCAACACGCAAGTAGCTTGGGCGGTAAGCGGCGGAGTGTCTACACTCTAGGTTCTCAGACTACCTGTTACGCGGGATTAAGCGTGAAGCTACTTTTTTTCACTTAATATTTATTCGAACTTGCATCCACTAAAGAACGTTTCCAATATATTTTTACACACTAGTACACCGAGATAAGGAAGCTAGAAGTCCCAGTATAAAACTAACATTTAATTACGCTTTAAACGCTACACTAACCAAACTAAACTGTATGGTTTAGTTAGCTGAACTAATGTTCGAACTTCAGCTAATGTAAATTAGCTCCTAGCTCTAGATGTCAACTTGTACTCGTTACACACAGAATCCTCTATTAGTGTGTAACTGAAAATAAAATAGAAACATTAGTGCATAATGCCTAAATAATGAAAATGAACGCTTTTTGTTATTTACATACATATATACATACATAGCTTCATGCTGTATTCTGCATAAAGCAGGGTAGGCAGAGGGAACCTAGTGTTAAGAAACTTCGTTCCCCCCTCTTTTTTGTAATTTACTTTTTTAAATTTCTATATAGACAAAGAGGATACAATGTATGTTTATCTCTTTTCAACATTTTCTCTCTAATTACCTGAGTAGAAATAATTTTAAAGTTAATTTGCACTCGGTTAAATTAGGCCCGAGAGGTATGACATCCAAATATATCGATAATCTAATAAAATATGTTGGTTTGTCTAGAACTATTATCAATTATTATTTTTTTTTTTTTTATTGATGAAGGACGGCAAACGATCAACAGGACCACCTGATGGTAAGTAGTTATCTTAGGCCATGAACATCTACAACACCATAGTTGTTGTAAATGCGTTGCCGACCTGGTGTTCAGATGGGAGGAACAGAAAATAATGTAGTGTCAGCGGCATTCCGCCATCGAAACCACCACATTCTGGGGAAAGGATGGGTGGGAAAGGGGAAAACCTGGTTTACATGCCATCGAACCAGAATACATCAAAAGATATTTGGCGTTTCGTCTTTAACATGATAGTGGTCGCGAGCCAGTCGGAAGAAGAACGGCCTACCACCAAGCCAAGTAGGTTTTGATTTTTTGTTAAAATCTAAATTATTTCATTTTAATTTTCTAATTAGTTACCTGAATCATAACTAATTTCTTAACATTCACATGAATTTCACTCGATTTCGTCTAGCAAAAGGATTCTAAAAATCCCATATTAACTAAAACTAACATTGGCACCCCATTCTGCTTACAAAACGCAGATTCGACAAAGAGAATGATTAGCGTTTGATGTTCGTCAAAGGTTGTTGCTTGTTTAACACACAATGTACGTAATTAGACTTCCATGTGAATACCCTGAAGTCGAGTCTTACTGGAATTGAATGAATTGAATAAGTTTCTTTGATTTCGCGATTATTATATATTACTAATTTAAGGCCTGTCGTGGCGCAGAGGCACAAGCATGCGACTGTAAATGCGACAGGTTGGGGGTTCGATTCCCACTCCAGGAAACGGAATTTTTTATTTCCTGGGCTTGGTAACAAGGCAAAGCGTTGAGTTCCGCCACTCAACACGCCATGCATCAATTCGGTGGACAGTGGGGAACGGAGTGTCTTACCACTAAGTTCCCTCTGCCAACCCTGCTATATGCGGGATACAGCGTGAAGCTATGTATGTATGTATAATAGCTAAAATTTCAAAATATATTTTAACACATAAATTATTCTATCTATATATACACGTTCATTCTGTGTGTTATATATTCATACAAATATAATTTATATTCCACACTAACCTAACCATAATATACAGACAGTAAAGCCTCGATACTCCGTTGACTTATAAGCGAGTCGTGCCTCTGGAGTGATAGCTATTGTGTTCGGATCACAATCAGGTACACGGCGTACAATACACAAATGTAGACTACATTGCGTCCTGTATGCTGTGTGCGGAACAGGTGCAAATATCTCGATTAAACATGTCAGGACAGGCATTATAGTCGAGTTTAGTCCAGGGGTGATAAACCCGCGGTCTTTAAGCCATTTGCGGTTTTCTTAATAATTTCTTGCGACCCGCTTAATAATCTTATGTGACCCGCGAAGGGTTTTCTGTATGCTATATGCAAAGCTAGTGCAAATATCTCAATTGAACATGTCAGTATAGGCACTGTAGTCTGTAGTAGACTTTAGACCAGAAGTGACCAACCCACGATCCCCCGAAAGTTTGCGTATATAACAGATTTTTTAATTATTTTTTTCCACATTACGATTTTTTGCAATGTAAGTTTTATAGTATGAATATTTTAAATACCAGTGTGAAGCGTGATTTTGGCCCGCGAAAATACTTTAAAAATTTGGATAGGCCCGTTACTAAAAAGGTTGCTTACTCCTGCTTTAGATGAACATTTAAGAGGCCATATTAAAAACAATAAACGGTACTATAAACATGTTAGAACATGTCAAGACAAGCTCAATAGTCGACTTTAGAGGAGCATTTAAATGATCGGAATTGAACAATTGAAGTGAAACTATTTTTAAAGAATTAATAGTGTAGAAAGGAATTTTAACCAACTTTACAAAAGGACGTTGTGAGCTTAATAGTTTTTGCGTGAAAAAATAACAAATAACTATCCTCCCAAACTTTAACGCCTGTCGTGGCGCAGAGGCACACGCGTGCGACTGTAAATGCGACAGGTTGTGGGTTCGATTCCCACTCCAGGGAATGGAATTTTTCATTTTCTGGGTTTAGTAACAAGGCAAAGTGCGGCGTTGATTTCCGCCACTTAGCACGCAATGCCTCAATTCGGCGAAAAGTAGGGAACGGAGTGTTTTAACATTAGGTTCTCTCTGCCTACCCTGCTATATGCGGGATACAGCGTGAAGATATGTATGTATGTATGTATGTGCAAACTTTCACATTTATAATATTAGTGAGTTATCCAATTATACGTCGACTCTGGTAAATAATAGAGATTTCAGAGAAAATAACATTTAAAAATAAATGAATTTCTCTATATTTATAAATTGGGTACAGACCGCAAAGCTTTTACTGTTTTAGGCTTACATAAACTTTAATCAAAACAAATTATAGGAGATTTCATTTTTGAATATATTTTTTTTTTGTATTGTTTTCAGCTTAACGCTTTATCCTTATGGTTAAAAGAGAACCTAGTGTTAAGACCATTCCTTTCGCATATTCTACTTGAGTTCTGAGAGATTCCGCATGTTGAGTGGAGGAACTCAACGCCACGTTTTGTCTTACCAGAGCGGAGTAATCATAACAATTTTAATATAATCGTTCCCCCGAATGGGATCGAACCCACAACCTATCACATTTAAAGGTAGACGCTGTATGTACTACCTCGATGACTTTTAATAGGTAATAATGAAAAGATAGAGAGTTAAAATTCTATCATGCTTCGTGTGTATGTCATTGTCAGTCAGTCTACGGTACGACACAGAATGCAATCGCATAATATTATTACTAAGTTATGTCTGCCTAATAACGCTCAAACTATGTGAAAATAGAAAGAAAGCGCGGCGTTCAGTTTCGGCACACAACATGCAATTTTTAATTTAGGCGGAAAATAGAGAACGGAGTGTCTTGACACTAAACTTTTCTCTAATTACCTTGCGAAATATTATATGAAAAAAAAAACGTAAAGGAACAAAAGAATAACTGAAACTTTTTTTTAATTTAATCGACTTTATGTCCTTTTTTGGCGATCCTTTTTTAATATGATAGCTAGTGCTTTTGATGTGGTCCTATTTAAATTGAATTAGGATATGACTAGTTTTTGAGGTATTTGTAATAATATTACTTATTTGTGCATTTTATTTGAAGTGGGTTTTTTTTTTAATTCACTGAAATGAAATATTATTCAAACCCAGCCATACAAAAGCTCAGGTACATATATTGTATAGTAAAGATAAAATAAACGTATCATCAGCACGAGCATATGCAAAGGCGTCTGTCCACGCGATGAATACGAAACGACGTGGAACGCTTGACCGGACGCGTCTGGACGTGAACAAGTATCATATGCATATACATTCACAATTGAGTAATATCACTTTAAATTATTTTAAAATATGCTTATTGACTGACTTAAAAAGAAGTTGGTAATTCGCTTGTATTTTTTAAGTGTGTTAAAAACATATATTTTTACTGGGTAAATATTTTTTTGATTTATTTATTTACAATAGGAAAACATAAAGCTTTTTATATACAAAAATAAACCTCTAAATTAAACAACAAAAACATCGCCAATAAAGTATTTACTACAATTTTAAAACAATTTGTGAACTTAATGATATTCAAATAAAATTTTAAATTCAAAAACACATTAATATACATATACTTATATATACACACTCATATACTTAAAAACACACCTGTACACATAAATACAATTAACAATTTCTTTTCAACAATGTTAATTTGTTGAAAAGAAATTTACTGAACTCATTATTAAATAAATCAATATCACTATAGAACTTATTATAACTGTTACAACCTCTTGTTATTAAGGATTTTTGGCAATAATGATGATTCTCTTTGTTTATGTGATGGCTAGTGTTTCTATTTATTTAAGATCTGATATAGTTTTTGAGTTATTTGTAATAGTTTTAGTTTGTAGTGCCTTTTATTTGAAGTGTGTTTTCTTTTTGTTAAAATCCTAATTATTTGGTTAGTAAATCAATCATGCAAACAAAATAGAGGCCTTCGTGGTACAGTGAGACGGCGTCTGTAAACGTGATTTGTTGTGGATTCAATACTCACTGGAGGGAATGATTATATATCAATTCTTTTTCAGCGCTGATAAGACAAATCGCGGCGTTCAGTTCTGCCATTAAAACGTTCTGCTTGAATTCGGCCGAGTAGCGCGTTGTGGCTTGGATCTCACTCCAGGAGGTGTAAAATTTTTCATATCATGGGTTTGGTAACAAGGCAAAGCGCAGCATTGAGTTCCGCCACTCAAGACGCAATGCCTCAATTCGGCGGAAAATGGGGAACAAATATCTTAACACTAGGTTCTCGGGTTCCCTCTGCCAACCATCCTATATGCGGGATACAGCGTGAAGTTAAAAAAGAAATAATAAAAAAAATATATAATAATATTAGATTTAGTAGGATTGACCGCTCTGTGCACTTTATTAACACTTGGCCGCCACTAGAATACCACAATGCCAAACTTTATCCATTATTGTGTAACGCTATCGATATATTTTTATTTCTTCTCTTAGAAAACTCCCATCGTGGCAACTTTTCGAATAGTTATAAGGTATATTTTTTATTATTTACTATTTTACTCATCTTATCCTAAAACGCTATATAGTTCACGCTATACCGGAATTCACCAGAGAACCTAGAGTTAGGATACTCCGTTCTCTTTCAACATTTTCATCCCCCATTTTCCGCTAAATTAGAGAATTGCGTGCTGAGTGGCGAAACTCAATGCCGCGCTTTGTTGCCTTGTTAGCAATACAAGGAAATGAAATATTATATAATACTCAATATTTTCATTTTCTGCAGCGGGAATCAAACCTACAATTCGTCGCGTTTACAGTCGCACGCTTGTGCCTCTGCGCCACGATAGGCGATACAACTACATTTATGCACTTCTTCTCTATACAAGTTTGTATAGATGAGTTCTTTGATTTTCGCGATAATTACACATATTAAATGAAACTAACGCCTGTCGTGGCGCAGAGGCACAAGCGTGCGACTGTATACGCGACAGGTTGTGGGTTCGATTCCCACTCCAGGAAATGTAAAATTTAGTATTTTCATTTCTTGGGCTTGGTAACAAGGCAAAACGCGGCGTTGAGTTCCGCCACTCAACACGCAATGCCTCAATTCGGCGGAAAGTGGGGAACGGAATTGTTGAAACAGAATGGAGTGTCTTAACACTAGGTTCTCTGGTTCCCTCTGTCTACCCTACTATATGCGGGATACAGCGTGAAGTTAAAAAAAAAAGAAACTATTTTAACCGGATTAATCGCTTATATTTTTCACAGGTAGATTGAGGTGGCCACCTCAGTAGACTGACCACAACTGTGACCACAGACTACTGTAAAGTGTTCGAAATGTTGGTTTTCCAAAAATGTACATATTACCGAATAATATTAATACTCCGATAATACTATCAAAATATAAATATTCGTACAAATGTTATCTCCGATGGAAATATATTTATGCAGAACAGAAATTGTACATCCTTTTCTTATCTCAAAATATGTATGACGTTATATTATGTAGTTTCTTCTAACTTTTGCTTCAAATTTTAGTTTTCCTTTTATTTAAGAATAACTGTATGTAAAATTCAGCTTGTTCTGTATTTGACTAGTACTTTTTATATGGTTTTTCATGCTTTTTGCTTTTTCCTGGACACTCTGGCGTGGCACAGATTCACAAGCGTGCTATTGTGAACGCGACAGGTTGTGGGATCGACTCCCACTCCAGGAAATGTAAAAGTTTAGTATTTTAATTTCCTGGGTTTGGTAACAAAGTAAAGCGCGGCGTTGAGTTCCGTCACTTAGCACGCAATGCCTCAATTCGGCGGAAAGTGGGGAACAGAGTGTCTTAACACTTGGCTCTCAAGTTCCCTCTGCCTTACCTGCTATATGCGGGATATAGCGTGAAGCTAAAAAAAAGGAAGTCTTCCTGCTTGGCGAAGCCGCTTTACATAAACTAAAAATACATTACTCGTTCTTATTGTTAACGCAGTCGGATAAAAATAAGCGAGTCTCGTAAACTATCTGCACAGTTGTTGTGACAATTACTAACTTCTTGCTACTGATCCTAATTGTAGATTTAAAATGAGTTCAACAGGATAAAGAGAGTACTTGAATATAAGAATAAAAGCTGGTCGAGTGCGATTATGATTCACAATGGTTCCGTATTTACAAATTATAGTCTAAAATAGAATTAATCGTGACGCAGTGAGACAGTGTCTAACTAAACACGTAATTGATTGTGGGTTTGATTCCCACTGAGGGGAATGATTATATTTACATTATTTACCCGATCTGATAAGAAAATCTCTACACTTTTGTGCGATAAATTCTGAAATTAAAAAGAATTTTCCATTTCGGTTAATCGACAAATAGACAACTTAACCCTTTTTCTCCATAGCAAAGTAGGTAGAGTATAATATTACTTATAATAGTATGACATTAAAAAAATAACAAAATTGCTTCTATTCTCATGCTTGTGCCTAAATATGTGTTAAAAAAAAGTTACTAATAATTATTGTATTAAAAGAAATTGAAACTGACTATGATGACTATGGGTTGGTTAGAGGGTCGCCCCTTCGTTCTCAATTGCATTGGCTGTTTAAAAAAAGGACTACCTGCTACAGAAAGTGCCGCAAACGCGTAGAATTGTGAATATGCAGTCTGCATTATATTGTATATAACGCTCGTCGTGGCTCAGAGGCACAAGCGAGCGACTGTAAACGCGACAAGTTGTGGGTTCGATTCCCACTCCAGGAAATGAAATTTTTCATTTCCGGGGTTTGGTAACAGGGCAAAGCGCGGCGTTAAGTTCCGCCACTCAGCACGTAATGCCTCAATTCGGTGAAAAGTGGGGAACTGAATGTCTTAACACTAGGTTCCCTCTGCCTACCCTTCTATATGCGGGATACAGCGTAAAGCTATGTATGTATGCATAATATTATCTAGATACATAGAATTATGTTATGGTGAACATGTCGCATCTTTAAAATTATAGTTACGTATTAAAAAAATATCAATTTTTGGGAAACGTCAATATACATAGATTTGTACGTTTAAGTTTTTTGAAAAGAAATTATTTTTTAAATTATATTTCAATTTATATTCTTGTTTTAATAAAAGTCTATAGAGATCGTTGTCGTAAGTCGTTTCTTGGCAAAAAAATCTATTTTTTTTTTTTGATTAGGTCTCTATTATTCTAAAGCTGCGATGTTCTTTATTCGATGACGTTGAGGAACTGTAGGTATATTTAAATGTACATGACGAGGTTGTGAGTTCTCAATCATCAATCGTAAAAACATTATAGTAAAATATTTTTTTATTTTTCCATAATTATGGTAAAAATATTGCCCTTTTATTTCATCTTTTAAACTAAAGTGCGATTATCGAAGCGTGTAAGTTAAGGAAACCATCCAACACGCAGTCTTTAATTGGCGGAAAGTGGAACACTCAAAGTCAAAGTCAAAGTCAAAGTCAAATAATTTTATTCAAAATAAGAAGTTACAAGCTTCATTTTTTGAACGTCAAATAATTTACCACCGGTTCACTAAATTTAATGCCTCAGACCTGAGAAGAACCGGCGCAAGAAACTCAGCGGGACTATTTTTTTTTTTTTTATTATTTTTTATATTGTTACCACATTAAACTATTATTGTAAAAAGCAGATTTAATCCGCATATCAGGGTTATTAGAGAGAACCTAGTGTCAAGACTATCCGTTCGTAGTTATAATTGTTTATGTGGAATGTAAAACATGATAAAAAAATATTAACCTTCAAATATTTTTAACACACTTTCATTAACTTTATCTCTATCTATCTACCAATGTGAAAAGTCTTTAAACTTCCATTTACTTGAAAATTTGTACATGTGTCCGGATTCTATGACAAATTAATATTTTCAAAGCAAGCATCTAATATACTTGCTAGCATGATTAAAACCACCATAAGTATGAGGCGTATTTAGTTTTAAGTTTTTTTTTAACTTCACGCTGTAACCCGCATATAGCAGGGTAGGCAGAGGGAACCTGAGATCCTAGTGTTAAGACACTCCATTCTCTTTCAACAATTCCGTTCCCCACTTAAGTTTAAGCTTTTTAGGAAGTATTTAAGAATGTTTGAACGTTACGATTACGATTTTTCCTGATTATTAGAATAAACCTAGTGTCAACACACTCTATCCTTCCCAGATCGGAAAAATGAAAATAATTTATATACAATCATTTCCTCTAGTAGGAATCGAATACACAACCACACGCGTTTAGTCAGACGCTGTCTACTGCGCCGCGATGGTTTCTAAGTAACGTAACATAAACTTATGCCAAATATAGACAGGAATTCCAAGCCCAGCAAACGACCGGATGTGACACTTTAAGAGGAGTATTTGTTCCCTCATTGGTGAGTTCAAGTGTATTGTAATTTAATAAACGAACATACTTGATCTGGTTGTAGGAACACTTTAGCCACAAGCGTCTATAATCTATATAGATTTATAGTTATACTATCTATTGCTTGAAATTTGATTTATGTGGGACCTTAATATTGTTATTTCTCGCTTCTGTAGAAAATTCATTGTTACACCAAGAAACTAACATGATAATTCAAGGAACGTGACTTTAAATGTCATCCTTCTATACTGAGTAGTTTTGTTATCTGTCTACAGTTGAGTAAGTAACTAAATAATTGTAAAAGTATTGACTGAGGAAAACAAATGTCCCGCTGAGTTTCTTGCGCCGGTTCTTCTCAGGTCTGAGGCATTAAATTTTGAGAGCTGGTGGTAAATTATTTGACGTTCAAAAAATGGAGCTTGTAACTTCTTACTTTGAATAAAATTATTTGATTTGATTTGTTTTGATAACGAATTCGAGATATTACGTGTTGAATGGCGGATTTAAACACTGCACGTTATGTTACCAAGGCGATAAAATGAAAATAATTTTATATATAGTCATCTCCTCAAGAATATAAATGAGAATAGAACCGATAACCATTCCGTTTACAATTAGATGCTACCATATTTCGCTCCGACATCTTCAACGAATCCAGCACTATGTTTCAACCTATCTATCCTAAAATGTGTTTTTTTCAAGTGTAAATATTTCCTATATTTGAACTAAGAATGAGCATTTTCATCATGATATTAACTTATTGCGCAACGATAGTCATATTATAATGATAATACATGCTTGATGCTTTTATTTGTGAGTACTGGGAACAATATTTGTCCTCTTTTGTGAGCTTAAAAGCAAGACACCTGAGAAGGGCCACGGATGCGGTTCAACCGAATTCCCAGGTCCTCCTTCCATGTCGAAGACGGCTACCGCAGGGGTTTTAGTGGGTAAAAATCCCACATAACTCAGTTCCCCAGGCTGGGTATCTTTGGAAGATTTCTCCTGTGTTAAAAAAAATGCTTGATGCTTCTCGTCATATTATAGCACAATTACAAAAAACACTATAAACTTTAGCTTATTTGTTACTCATATGTATATTAAAGTTTTATATAGATGTGTTTAGTAGTTTTGCATTTGCATTTCCATCCAGAGTAACAACCATCCATTCATCCTAATAAACTTTTGCTTCTATAATATTAATGGATGAATTTACGCCTGTCGTGGCGCAGAGCCACAAGCGTGCGACTGTAAACGCGACAGGTTGTAAGTTCGATTCTCACTTCAGGAAATGTAATTTTTCGTTTCCTGGGTTTGGTAATAACAAGGCAAAGCGCGGCGTTGAGTTCCGCCACTCAGCGCGCAATGCCTCAATTCGATTCAAATGGGGAACGGAGTGTCTTAACACTCGGTTCCCTCCACCTACCCTGCTATTCGGGATACAGCGTAAAGCTATGTAATAGATTAAGTGGAACAGTCATGAGTTTTAATGTATGTCATATAATATTAAAAAATATAAAAATAAATGGAAATTAAAAAAAATATATATTAAAAGACATGACAAAGTGCACGCACCTTAACCATTGTTAAGATGCTGTGCTTTTGATTCAAATAAAAATTTCACGGTTCAATCATCTCGACCGTCCAAACACTACCATCTCTTTCTAACACTAACATATCACATATCTCTATCCCTTTCTATTGGGGATCCTAGACGTAGCTGATATCGACGCAGCCTTATCACTATATTTTTAAACAAGCAATTATATATTTTATCAGAATACAAATAAAGATTAAATTAGTATGTATTTTTATTATAAGAGGTTGTTCACATACCTGAATGGCCGTATCTCGTAGTATTCTAGAATTCTTGCATTCAGTATCGCTCTGCCCGTCGTAAGGGTAAGACGTGTCGGTCGAAAACAGAAGCCGGCTTTCGCGAGTTTTACTGCACATATTTTTACTTTAATCAAAGTTTTAAGTTATGTGTGTGTTTTGTGTTAAGTGATCTTGAGTTCCAGTGGAAAAAATTGAAGGTAATTTAGAT
This sequence comes from Philaethria dido, assembly GCA_033558755.1. Classification (NCBI taxonomy): domain Eukaryota; kingdom Metazoa; phylum Arthropoda; class Insecta; order Lepidoptera; family Nymphalidae; genus Philaethria; species Philaethria dido. Next base: position 117,707 of record JAKGSA010000448.1, on the reverse strand, counting down.
TTTTTTGGCCAAACACTGACGGACGGGTTAATTTCTTACGGTATGCATGTGGAACCTGTTTTTCGTCCGGTCAACCGTGGGAAGGAATTTCGCTGCAATTATTGACACTATTGTTTACTTCAAATGTAATGTTGTGTAATTTTATATAAGACGGTAGTTTTAAAAAAAAAAGCTTTCATTTACTTATAAATATTAAATTAAGAATCTCTTCGGCGTTGAGTTCCACCACATAGTACAAAATGCCTCTATTCGGCGGAGAGTGACGGACGGTCTTAATACTATGTTCTCAGATTCCCTCTACCTACCCTGTTATGTGCGGGATACAGCATGAAGCTAAAAAAAAAACAAGCAATTATTGTAGGTTAATAAGCTAAGTTTCGCCACTAAACACTTCGGCGGAAAGTGGGGAACGGAGTGTCTTAACACTAGGTTCTCAGGTTCTCTCTGTCTACCCTGCTATATGCGGGATACAGCGTAAAGCTAAAAAAAATATTTTGTGTCATTTCTGGTGGAAATTAGAAAACGGAGTGTTTTAACACTACGTTTTTTCTACTTATTTGTCTTAAAAAAGAAAACATTTTACCTTAATAGATATTGAAAGCGTTATGGTAATATCCCCAGCAAACAAGCGATTCATCTCAAGCACCCATTCCAATAATGAGACTTCTGATATCGAGAAGGAAACAATGGAACTGAATTTAACAGAGCCACATTAATGTTTGGTTTATTCACGCAATTACAGTTAAATTTAACTATTGAGTTTAAATTTGGTATAAAATATATATTATTTTTTAGTATTATTTATAATAGCATAGATGTATTTAGGCAACTTGAAAAAAAGATGTGGTAATCAATTCGATTGCATTTTTATTGCTTTGCTTGCAATTTTGATGATTCTTTTTTTATATGATAGCTAGTGCTTCTGATGTGGTCCTATATAGTAAGACTTGGAGTTAAGATCGTACATAAAACCTACCACGGTTTTGAGTTATTCGTAATGTTTGTACTTTGTATGTATTTTATTTGAAGTCCGTATTTTGTATTTAATATTTATTTAAGTATTGTGAATATAAACATATACTTATATTCATACTTTTCAAAGCATACATTTTTAAGTTTTAGTTTCATCTGTAAATACTGGTTTTATTGGAATATTTTTTATATGAATGTGTTTGTTTTGTTCTCGATTTTGTATTTAGTTATTTTCGCTTGCAAATTGCAAACTTATTTTAATGCCTATTATAATTTAAAAAATAATGTATATGTAAGTCGAATTATCAACATATTCACGCTTTTACAACTTTTTCTAAATAATTAAAAGTCATTCGTTTTACTCATTAATTAATATTTGTCAAAAAAAATAAAACAATTTAAAAATTATATTAATTTTGAAAGTGACTTATAAAAAACCGCGTGTCCAATTCGTATGAAGTGAAAGTTGATTTAAACGCATTCGGATATCATTGATATATGTGTTATGAATTAAAAAATGAAACTTTTTGATATTTTTGGTTTAGAGAGAACCTAGTGTTAAGACACTCCATTCTCCATTTCACTCTCTAATACCGAGGATATTGCGTGTTGAATATTGCAACTGTGTTAGCTTTACGCTTTGCTTTGTTTCACTAGAACACGGCAATAAAATAATATTATAATAATTTCCTTGAGTGGGAATCGAATCCACAACACTGCGTTACGATTGCCTTTTTGGTATTAAGCATTTTTTTAAATATCCATATATATTAAGTTATACTTACTATGATATGAATTCACAACCATTGTACACCATAAAAACGTGACAACTGAACTATAAAGGTTATATTTCTTATCAAATTCATTAAAATACTTATTCTTTTCATACAAAAAAACAATTTTATTTTGATCGATTTATTATATAAGCCCAAAATTGACAAACGCTCAATTTCGAAAATGACTGTTTAAATGTCATTCAATTTATTATATGATTAATTATGCAATTATTTATATAGTGAAATTTTAATTTAGGTAATCTCATTCATAATTAATGTACTTACATTGCTTATGGAATGGTTCATAAATATACCATTATTATTTTTAAACGTTTATTACTTAGGCCATCTGACTGTAACTGCGATGGGGGTTCTATTCCCACTCGGGGTAGTTATATTTAAATTATTCCCTACTCCACCCACCACAATTACCAGGTAATCCCACAATTACCTGGTTAGGGTAATTCTTCATCTGATTCATATGGCCTAAAGTTTTTGACACTTACATGATAAAACGTGTTCCTATAAGCCACGAAACATATATTTGAGATAGATCTCATAGGTCATCGTATATGAATCAGATAAATAATGAAATCCTAAATAATTATCGGTGAGGTAAATTGAAATCCGCTACTGAATACGTAAGTTTCAAATACGATCGGAGTTTCAGTCTGACTACCCTGCTATGCGGGAAACAGCGTAAAGCTGAAAAAAAAGTATTTTTGTAATAAAAAAAAATATATTAAATTTAGTGTGAGTGTTTTAATTGATTTGTTTAGAAAATGTTAAACTTCAATCGCTATTCAATATATATCAATATATATTTATACATTCACACATACATAGCATCACGCTGTATCCTGCATGTAGCAGGGTAGGCAGAGGGAACCTAGTGTTAAGACACTCTGTTCCCCACTTTCTGCCGAATTGAGGCATTGTGTGCTGAGTAGCGGAACTCAATGCCGCGCTTTGCCTTGTCACCAAACCCAGGAAATGAAAAATCCATTTCCTGGAGTGGGAAACGAACCCACAACCTGTCGCGTTTACAGTCGCACTCTTGTGCTTCTGCGCCACGATAGGCGTTTTGAGAGTAAAAATTAGGAAATGTTGTGCTTTTTCAAATTTCTCTTTAAACAATCTATTTTACTAAGCCATTATAAATTATTACTTACTTAATTTCTAAGTCATTGTGCCTTTTTAACTGTAATGACTGACTACTTGAATTTTTATTTTATTACAGCTTAATGTTTCTAATTTATTTTATTTTCAGTTTAATGTCAATTTTGAAAAAGGGCGTTTGCCCTGTTCATTTACTGCCCGAAAATCGACACATTTTGTATGTAGTGCCGGAACTTAACGCCGCGCTTTGTTATATCAAAGCGAAAAATTAAAATAAATTAAATATAATCAATCTTTGTTTAAATAGGAATCGAACCCCCAATTAGTCGCTACAGACAGACTCTGACACATTGCGTTATTCCTCCAAATTCTATACTATGCCTAATAATAAATATATTATATATTTATATAACATATTTTTAAAGTTTTTTAAAGTGTCAATCATACACTTAGGAAACGAAAAACATATTTAGAAAATGTATAAAAATTTTGAACGCAGCGGGACTCGAACCCGCGCCTCTTGGAGACCGTCCAAGCTCTCTGACCTCTAAGCCATGCGTTCTACATGCTCCGTCGAAATTCTTATGCGCTTGTTACAACTTTTTTATGCTGTTAGCATCTCTGTAGAGAGATTTTTACAAATTTCTGTTATATAACATAGTTATCGTAACTCATTCAGCGCAAATCCAAGCAATTTGATTGACAAAGTGTATTGGATTTAAAATATGGACCATTAACTAACATTTCTAACTTCGCCGTGTCATAATTCACGTTTATTGTTTCGGGCAGAGAACAATTATTCAGACATTAGACCGTCATTTGCCGGTTAAATTTATAACCACGATACAATGAGAGAATGAATGTGTTTTGTGATGACGAAATGATTTCTTTTTTCAGTTCTAAGTTGAAGATCGTAGGTTTGAATCCACTTTTTTTATAGGAATTTGCTAAATTTTTGTCTTTATATACTTATTACATACATATATACATAGCTTCACGCTGTTTCCCGCATATAGCAGGGTAGACAGAGGGAACCTAGTGTTGAGATACTCCGTTCCCCACTTTCCGCCAACACCGAAACGCCGAACTCAACGCCGCGTTTTGCCTTGTTACCAAACCCAGTAAATGAAGACTAACATTTCCTGGAGTGCGAATCGAACCCACAACCTGTCGCGTTTACAGTCGCACGCTTGTGCCTCTGCGCCATGACAGGCGTTAATATACTTATTATAAGAACCATATTAGTATCTTCACGCTTAGGTAGGATCCCGCTTAGGGTAGACAGAGACATCTTAGTGTTTAGACACTCCGTCTTCACATACTGCTAGAATTTAATCGAGATATATAAACTACATAATTATTTGATAATCTTTACGGATCTATGATCTATGGCGACTTGAACTATATCTGGGGATATAATTATATTTGTATTATAAGTGGTTCCGGGTGTAATTGGACACTAGTCTTATATAAAATTTAATGTATGTTAAGCTAATAGAGCTTTTAGTTAAAAAGATGAAAGCTATAGACATATTAAAAAAGCTTTTAAAACACCCTAAAATATAAAAATAAAAAATCTAACTTAATTACTAAACTTATAGTACATAGAGACGCCATCATGGCATTGTCTAACTAAAAGTGGCTATGAGTTCGATTACTATTCGGGGAAATTTATATTTATAATTATTTTCAATTTTCTACTCTGGTACTCTCTCTCTAAAGTGAGGCATTAAACTTTTACATAATATAAGTACAATATCTGAAATTCGGGTGAAAAGTGGAGAACGAAGTGTCTTAACAATAGATTCTCTCCTACATGGCTATACGATAAATACATACATACATACGTAGCTTCACGCTGTATCCCGTATCTAGCAGGATAGGGAACCTAGTGTTAAGACACTCCGTTCCCCACATACCTCCGAATTGAGTCATTGCGTGCTGAGTGCCGGAACTCAACGCCGCGCTTTGCCTTGTTACCAAACCCAGAAAATAAAAATATCCATTTCCTGGAGTGGAAATCAAACCTACAAGCTGTCGCGTGTACAGTCGCACGCTTGTGCCACTGCGCCACAACAGGCGTTACAGACATTAATAAAGCCAGAAGCTAAAACAGAATTAATAACAAAAATTAATAACCAAAATTTTAATAACCTAGCAATGTTTTATATAAAGAAAATCCATATAACTCCATTGATATTCTCGTAGATTTCTTTAGGGAAATTCAGTTCAAGTTCAGTGATTTCGTTTTTTGCAAAGCTGATCTCGCAAATTGGGGTGTTGGGAATTCTTTCAAATTCAAACTTCATAAGATATTTTTGTAAAGTATTAAGCTACAGGAACTTGTTTGCTTGATTAGGTGCGCAAAAAAAAGATGTATTGTTCATACCAAGTGTTAGATCGTCGAATAAAAGAGAAAAACGAATATTTTAGTTAATATTGACTCTTTATTGCTCTGAACTGTACAACGGTCGATACGAAAGTGAGTCATATTTGCAAATCCCCGCCGTAGTAAACGTCATGTCAGTCGAATATTTTACGAAAAGGAGGTAGATGATAAATTAAATAATCTACGTGTTTACGAGTATAATAGACTACTCATAGACTTATAATTTACATATAGCTATCATAAGGGAGATATTTATTGTTATATTATGGCCTAAATTGTAGCTTGTATTTTAAATTGTAGCTTGTAGCTGATGCATATGCTATATTATATATTAGAATTATTTTTTTTTGCATTTGAAACAATTGAAGCCTTAAAGTATTTTTTAAATTCATAGCTTCACGCTATATTCCGCACATAGCAGGGAAAACAGTGGGAACCTTAGAACTCAGTGTTAAGACACACCGTTCTCTTAACATTTCCGTTCCACACTTTCTGCCAAATTGAGGCATTGCCTGTTGAGTGGCGGAACTCAGCGCCGCGCTTTATTTTTTTTTTTTATGGGTAACGGATGGCAAACGAACAGAAGGACCACCGGATGGTAAGTGGTTACATTCGCCCATGAACTTCTACAACACCAGAGATGTTATAGATGCGTTGCCTACCTAGAGGATATAGATGGAAGGGGAGGACAATGTATGGAGTCCGCTATCGGAACCACCACATTTTGGGGAAAGGATGGGTGGGAAAGGGGAAAACCTGGCTTACATGCCATCGAACCGGGACACATCACAAGATATTTGGCGGTTCGTCTTTGACATGACACGTCTTTGCTTTGCCTTGTTACCAGAGCAAAAAGATTTCGGATTCGAACCCATTACTTTAACAATGTGGTTAAAACCCACACAAGCATTATCTCTTGCAAATCACTCTATCAGCATACAACATTGACTAATGAGTTTTAAGAGGCGTCAACCAATTACTTCATATTCATTGTATTATCAACGCCCACGGTAACCTTTTCAACGTGTTATAATCCCACGTGTTTCCGTCATTTTGAGATGAAGATAACAAGTGTTGTTTTTCATGGAATTGTTTTTAACCTACTTCAAAAAAAGGATAAAGCCAGAGGTGGCGTGTGATTGTAAACGCGACAGGTTGTGAATTCGATTCCCACCCAACCGAAAATATTAAGTAATATTTAGTATTTTCATTTCTTCGCTTTGGTAACAAGACAAAGCACGGCGTTGAGTTTTGCCACTCAGTACGCAATGCTTCGACTCAGCGTAAAGTGCGGAACGAATATGTCAAGGACGGATGCCTCTAACGGAGTGTCTTAACACTACGTTCTCTGTTTCCCTCTGCTCAGCTAAGTGCGGGTTACAGAGTGAAGCTAAAAAAAGGAAGGAGGTTTTCAATTCGACTATATTTATTAGTGTCTTACTGCTTTTTTTACTGGGTGAACCAATTTTGATGATGCCTTTTTTATATGATAGTCAGTGCTTCTCATGTGGTCCCATTTGAATTTAATTAGTACCTGGGGAGTAGTGCATTTTATTTGAAGTCGGGTTTCTTTTATTAAACACACATACATATATACATACATACATACATACATACATACATACATACATACATACATACATAGCTTCACGCTGTATCCCGCATATAGCAGGGTAGGCAGAGGGAACCTAGTGTTAAGACACTCCGTTCCCCAATTTCCGTCGTCTTTTAAAATCTTTATTATTGTCTTCACGTTCCAGCTTTATACATACATGACTATATCACTTTTTCCAACTCATTTATTCCAGAATTCCAGAAAAAAAATACTGGAATTAATATAATTTATTTTTTTCGTGAAAACATTTTAAAATTAATGCAAATGCAGCACGAGGGAACGAAAACGCGAACGCGACATTTTCGCTAGTAACAAAATTTTAAGAGATGATCCGCGCAACCAATTATTTTTGCCTAAAATTCTTGTATTCAAGTAGAGAAGTAATACGAATTATTTTTTTCATCGTGAGGTTTTTAATTGAAATTATCTGCTCAGTGCTTGCTAACTAAAATAAACTAATTGTATCCCTTGACTTCTTACCCTGCTATATGCGGGATACAGCGTGAAGTACAATACAATACAACATACAGTACAATACAATACAACATACAATACATACAAGATACAGTATGTATGTACTAGCTTTTATAGCTTACTTTATTTGCTTCCTAAAGAAATATAATTATGTTTGTTATATATTATGTAAAATATTAAAAAAAAATATTCGAATTGAGAACCGTCTCCTTTTTTTGAAATCGGTAAAAATTTAAAATATCCATTAAAAACAAGTTTGGTGTAAACAAGTTATCAGCAAATATTGGCACAGTTACCGTTTAATTGTTACTGATAAGAATATGTGAACCAATAACGCATGAGTTATTTATCTGATAAAATAGCCGATTTAATCTAGTGTAGTTTAAAATTAGATAATTTTTATATATTTTAGCAACGGTGTCGCAATTTTTATATTATTGAATGTCCAGGAGGGATAACTTTTTTAATTAACTTTTTTTCTTATAGGTAACCTGAGAACCTAGTGTTAAGACACTCCGTTCTCTTACAACAATTCCGTTCCTCACTTTCCGCCAAATTGAGGCATTGCGTGTTGAGTGGCGGAACTCAACGCCGCGCTTTGCTTTGTTACCAAACCCAGGAAATGAAAATACTAACATTTCCTGGAGTGGGAATCGAACCCACAACCTGTTGTGCTTAAAGTCGCACGCATGTGCCTCTGCGTCACGAGAGGCGTAATTAACTTTCATTTATTTTTATATGTAATTGTTGGTTTTTTGAAGATAGTGATCCATGTTTAATTTAGGTACTAAGTGCAAATGAATCTACACTTATAAAGTTACATGATTTATTTGCATATCCATAGAAATTTTACAACAAGTTTTAAAATTTCTTAAAAATATATTATTATTATTTATGTAAGGAAATACCATTGAATTCCTTTCTTTAGTAGTTCGAATTTGGGCGTGCTTTACTATTGTTGATGTTGATTAGATAGATGGCGTGAGTGAAATGAAGATTATGTTAAGTAATGAAAAGAGATCGACAAAGTAACTTTAAATGTCGTTTCTTTGTTTTACAGGTAATTGTAGTTGTGTATTTGTATTTTATTAATGTAAAAATGTAAAAGTTATAAAAATAAATTAAACTTTGTTTTACAGAGCAACACATAGTTTAATTTGTCGAGAGTTCTCACAGAATTGACTAAATCGACTTATATTTATACCAATTCTTTGAAAATTTTAATTATTTTCGCTAAAAATTTATCTTTAATACATGATATATTGCCCATAAGACATAATATTCATAACACAGATTCTAAAATTCATATTTTGTACCAAATTATGCTGCGGTACTTTGACGCTATGGAAGTCGGCAACTTAAACGTGAATAATCTAGTTACATTGAAATAGAACTAGTGGCTAACTTCAGTTGAAATTTACATGGATAATTCTAGTATATACCCATTTATTTAGATTATTTATAGCTTTACACTGTATCCCGAATATAGCAGGATAGGCAGAGGTAACCTGAGAGCCTAGTGTTAAGGCACTCTCGAAACTCCTCTCTCTGACACGCAATGGGCACCCGCACGGTGAATCCATGGATTACTGAGAAGTAAGAAGTTTCTCCTCACGTGGCCTGTTTATCCACCTTTTTCGGAAAAACTTTTCTTACTAGAACTCATTGGCACTATGTGTAATTATTACAAAATACCTAACCTAACCTAACTTCACGCTTTATCCCTAGCGGGGTAGTCAGAGTTCCGGAGCGCCAAACGCTACGGTCCCTGCCTCTTTCGCCTCGTCCACAATCATTAACCTCTTCATGCATGCCCTACAATACAAAATATTTACATTATTATATTTTTTCAACTTCGCGCTTTGGGGCATCCCATAACAAACTTAACACGCAATGGTCTATCTTAACATGCAATATCTTGAATTCACGCGGAGAGATAAAAACGGAGTGTTTTGACACTAGGTTCACTATGATTACCCTGCTATGCGGGTAAAGCGTGAAGCTAAAAATTGAAGCTTCGTATCGCCATTATTAATTTATAAACTTCATTCTATGTAGTACTTGGCGTATTGAGTAAGGACTACAAAAACTAAACCAAACCAAACAGACGTGTTAAACGTTATTAGAAATATATATGTATTTTGAAACGGTATTGCTAGTACAAATTTAACATATCCTGTTTGCCAGAAAGAAAAAATGTCTCTTTTTAGTATATTTATATTAAGAATGCTTAAGGCTTATATACAACCGAGTAACAAATAAGTACGGTCATATGATATTTTGTTTTTTTAACTTGCTTTTATTAGCCTCATATGATATGTATCCAACATATCAATTAATCAAGATAAGAAAATATTAATTGGATTTGGTAACTCGGCAAAGCGCGGCGTTGAGTTCCGCCACTCAGCCCGCAATGCCTCAATTTGGCGGAAAGTGGGGACCGCAGTGTTTTAACACTAGGTTCCCTCTGCCTACCCTGCTACATGCGGGATGTATGTAGAAAATATTATGACCCTATTTTCAGCCATTTATTCTAAATAGTTTTGATTGGAAATTTGCACAAGTGTCCGGATATCATCGTTCATTACTTATAGTATGAACCTGACGTTCTCATCAGCATGACCAGGACAATAAAAACTAATAAAAGTAGGTAGGTTTTTTTTTAAATTATTTGTTATCGCAGTTACGTTTATTTGATTAGACATTATGTATTACTTTTGGTCTGTATTGTTAAAAGAAAATTAAGCATTGTTCAATTTAAACGATACAACTTCTTTACAATGTAGTGTTTTTAAATCACTTATACTTGCAACAAAGCGCGGCGTTGAGTTCCGCCACTCAGCACATATTGCTTCAATTCGGCGGAAAGTGGGAAACGGAGTGTCTTAGCACTAGGTTCCCTCTGCCTATATGCGGGATACAGCGTGAAGCTATGTTTTATGTTTATACTTGCACTTAAAACTGGTAATAATAATTAAGTGCTAATTAGCGTCCCTGAGTTTTACAGCTATTTTCATTATCTATGTCACCACCACAAGATAATGTATTTTTATAACATGTTTTACGTAACAGCTAGTTAATTGTCCCCCGCGCACTCAGCTTTGGTCATGCGTTCTATTTTTATAGTACCGTAATGGTAACTGCCATATAATTTAGCCTATGTTAGGTTTTGTTTTAGAACTATTTTAGGAAACTTTTACCGACTTGTAAAGGAGAAGGTCCTCAATTCGATTTTATTTTTTCATTTACTGTGTAACTTTTACTTTTTAAAAAACCTATAAAAATTTGAACGCAGCGGGACTCGAACCCGCGCCTCTTGGAAACCGTCTATAACCAATAAGCTATGCGTTCTACAACCGGCTGCGTCGAAATTCTTATACGCTTGTTACACCTTATTCACGTTAGCATCTCTGTAGAGAGATTTTTACAAATTTCTGCTACCCAAAGATTATTTCAACGAACTATCATTTGGCAAGAGAGAATGCTATTTATTAAATATTTTTGAAGTTTTAAAGTGTTAATCTCACACTTAAGAAACGAAAAACCTATTCAGAAAACGTATAAAAATTTTGAACGCAACGGGACTCGAACCCGCGCCTCTTGGAAACCGTCCAATTTTTATACGATTTCTATATGTGTTTTTCGTTTCCTAAGTGTGAGATTAACACTGTAAAACTTCAAAAATACTGTGTAACTTTTTACTGAGTAAGCTAATTATGATGATTCTTTTTTTATATGATAGCTTCTAATGTGATCTCATTGAATTTAAGTTAAGATCTGTTCGA